>BJCO01636645.1:0-12456 GCA_018326465.1 Flaveria floridana
ATTAATTCCGCTGCGTATGTTATGATCATGTATTAAAAGTATGTTTATACATTGTTTATTTAAAATATATGCGATGAAGGACCGACTGTAGGGTGCCCGGTGAGCGGGGCCTTACACTTGGTCCAATGTCTCTATCCACTATGGATGAGCACATTAGAGTGATCAAGTAGAAGAATAAAAAGAGAGAGCTTGTGGACTTGCATTCTCCACCAAGCCAAGCTCCTCCTGAGGTAGAGGTTAAGGTTGAACCAACATAGACAACACAAACTGGATCGTCATCTACATCTCAGCCAACATCATCTTCTATTCCATAGCATGGTTCTGCTTCTTCTTCTTTTGAACATATGAGGGAAGAGGACCCAATTGAGAGAGGCACAACAGAACAACCTGGTACTTAAGACCAGCCCTCTCAGTTAAACACTCCCAAGAGGAAGAAAAGGATGGCCATGAAGAGTATCTAAGAAGACAAAGGCATCTACTTCCAAAACTCAGGATGAGTTAGAGCATCCTGAGGAAGTGTAACAAGAGGCTGCTCAACCAACTCCTACTCAAGTACAACCTCTTGCAGCTGGAAGACCCATCTTGTCTTGGACTTTTGCTACTAATCAAGACAGATGGTATGTCATCAAAGATCAAGGTGGTTAAGATGTCAACTTCTGGCAGGACATACTTGATCTACCTCTGCATGATCTCCATGACATGAGAAAGTACTATGAGAGTTTGAAGGATCCTAACCAAATAATGAAGAAGGGAATGCCCTTGATCTTAATGAGGACTATCAACTGAGGAACAATCTTCTCTATTGTGGTAGTATCAGCCTAAGGGGAGTTTGTAAGGTTTTATATAAAGATTGATGCAACTAAAGCAACCAAAGGCTTCCTGCATGCATGCACTCAGTACCAAGTAGAAGTTGCTCCGGAAGTTTTATACTTAGAACAAGAATTACTTTAAGTATAAAATCTTCCGATGCCAAAGTTGCTCTGAAAGCTTTATATTCTGCACAAGAATTATTCTAAGTATAAAATCTTCCAAAGCCAAAGATCAAATCTTCCGAAACCAAAGATGAAGTCTTTCGTAGCTTCAAAGACAAAGTTTTCCAAAGTCAAATGAAGTGAAGACTGATTTCTTCTAAAGACATAGAAGAACATGCTTTTCTCTGATGTACTTTTGCATAAAGCTAACCCACTTTCTGCTGTAACTCTAAAGACTCACCAACTTGCATGAGTTGGTGAAAAGGTCTATTCTTTTGCAACTATACAATATGGTTTTGGTCTGTAACTTTCTACTTTATATACTTTTATCCTTTTTGTAATATATTAGGATATGTGCTATGGCATGTCATGGTCATTAGTCAAAATGCAATCTGCCTTTTGACTCTTTATTAATTTTGTTGTCTTTCAATGTTCCAACTGACTTTCCAAGTATGGCCGGTTATAGGATGTAGTATAAAGTATCTCAGGGTCTTGTAATTTATAGGAACTTATACATTGTTACTCTTGTAAGAGAACTTGATATTAATATACAATATTCTTGAAAACCATATATATTGTTCTTGAGTTTTGTCTCACTGTTACTTGTGTTCTTTGCATCTTGTTCTTGAATCCGGTTCCCTATTTGAATTGTTAAGTGTTCTAACACTCTCCTTATTATGAGACTGATTGTATTGACCATCCCTTAACCGGTCCTTCACAAAGTACATCATTAATGAACCAAAATACAAACAAAGTCTTAAGTACAAAAGGTCTTGACTTTACATCATAACTACGGAAATGTTTGGCCGATGAGGATGCTTATATACCTCTTCATGACATCAAGGTAAATAAGAACTTGAACTATGTTAAAGAATCATCATTCGATCATTGAGAAGAAATAAAAGAGGTTAAGAAACATGCTTATAAAAAAAGTAATGGTATAGTGAAAACACATGAGGGTTGGAGACTACTTAGGAATTGGAAGCAAAAATGAAAAAGCACCACCCTTAGCTATTTAACGAAGCATGATTCATGGACAAAACCTAATATAAAGAGGTAGTCTTCTAACACCCTAAGCTTTTGATAATTATTTTGTAAAGATGGATTAAGGTAACTAAAAGAAGTTAAGAATTAAACTTAACCCTAAATCTTACCCATATACATTTGACCACAAACAAGCATACACACACACATCTCTATCTCTCTCTCTCTCCCCCTCTCTGTTAATTTCAAGTATCTAAGAAAAAACAAATCCTCTCCTTGATCTATTTTCAATCAATTCAAGGTAGGGATTTGATGATTACAACCTCTCTATCAGGTATTTGCATTCAATGTTAAAGTCTAACAAGGATCAAATGGATATTTCTTGAACTTAACGACCGTAAATTACCTACTATGCTATTTCTTATTGCTATTGGGGATTTTGATATGGTACTGGGTATCTACTGGTTAGCTACTACGAGTCTAACATTATCTACCAGAGGATGGTGCTTCTCCTTAAGTCACTAGAATGGACTTTAGGGGATATGTTCTAAAAGGGCCGGCTCGGGGTGCCACCATTATGGAATCAATCGCCAGAACAGGTTGGTTTCCATTATGGAATCAATCGCCAGAACAGGTTGGTTTCACTTAGACTTTATCCTTGATCTTGACTTTGACTTTTATGTTGGACTAGCAGCTATGTGCATCATGAATAGTGTGCTGAGTACTATTTCATGAAATATTTGCATAGTCATAGTAAAAATTTGGTGGAACACCAAATAGTCTTGAGACATTAGTACATGTATAGTATTTCATAAAAGTTCATTTAATCCATAAAATAATGAAGGATCACATAAAAAATGCGTCAATGATAACATAATAATTGGACTTTACCAAAAAAATCATAAACAAAATCATATAGAAGGAACATAATAAATTTTGATGTTAAAGCCTTAAAATTCACACCTAAAGTTTTTATGACACGTTAAAAACCAAATTGTAATCTACTAGCATGCACCAAGTAACAAATTAAATTAATAAAGTCAAATGACCAAACGGCCCTTGGCTTTCTTCCCCTCAAGTTTTGGCCGAAAATAGCACTGCCCTCCCCACTCTTTTTTAAACCCTAATCATACAATCATTCCATCATTCTATTAATCTTCTCTTAAAATCATATCATCCCTCCCTGTCTAGTTCTATCGACATCATCATTTTTTCTAAAGGATTTCAAGAAGTTTTTCGACTAATTAAGCCTATTGTCATTTGATTTTCATCAACATTAAGTGTAGGTAAGTATCATGATTAGTTTCTTTACATTTTGAATATATTTTTGTTTTTTTGAGTTATTTTTGATCCAAAACTATAAACCTTCATCAACATTAAGAGTTTTGGTAGAAACATTCTAGGAAGAATTATTGAACCATAAGAAGGATGAAGCTACCAAAAACTCTACGTTCAGTACTGATCCATATATGTCGAAATCTCCTAAGTACTGAACTACTGTGAATCAGCACATGTGTATGGACTGATAATCCGCTGATTCACTGCTACATTAGACAAGACTATCAGTACCAGAGAGTAGTGGTGACAACATACTTCTACAACTGCTGATCTTCTGAAGTATTGATTTTTGTCTTTTGTTGTATGTATCCTTGTAACCAATAGCAATGCACATTTGTGATATGCCATAATATGTAAATCAATGACATGTCATTGATCTTAAACCTAGAATGGATGATCAGGATTCATTCTAGTTTTTAGCTTTCATAGTATAAATACTTTACACTTGTATAGTTTTAAGGTTAGCTTTTTTCCCCACTTGTTATACGTTGTTATTACTCTTTGTTATAACAAAAGTTATCAAGTGACTACTTTGAGAGAACTTCTTATGCTAATATTTACTCAAAGTGTTGTGTTTGTTAGTAGATAGTTAACTCAAATTCTGCATTTATTAACTGCCGATCATTAGAAAAGTCTTGTTTAATTCAAACCCGATCTAACAAGTGGTATCAGTGGATGGTATATCATAACTAGAGAATAGTCATTCATATTTTTCTACACCATCTTTCAAATAAATCAGGAGGATTGGATGAAGTTCTATTAGACTTAGCAGGGGCTATCCATGGGATTGTAAAGTAGAAGAGTTAGAAGTTTTCAAACTTTATATTTTTTAAATTTATGCAAAAATGTAACTGTTGTTAAAAAAATTCAAGTTTCTTATGTAACCATGTTTTTTTAACTAATTTTAAATAGGAGTTGGGTAACAAATTAAAACTTGAAGAAGATGTGTATGCCTTGGCTTCGTTAAACAAATCCGTCTTTACAAAGTTCAAGGCAACACCAAAATCATATTCTTGCAAAGTAACTGATTTATTTGCTCATATGCTTAAGGTCACTAAGCCTCTAGGTGACAGTGTGGTTACACTCACTAGTGCTGATCCCATACCCTCTAGTTCAAAGCCTAAAATGACCATAAAGAAGCAAACCCCTACATCCTCCACTAAGAAGATGTAGGCTCCTAGATCTCTTCCACCAAAGAAAGCAAGACTGGAAACTTGGTTCCTACCTAACCCTAAGGTGACAACCCCACCTAAGTCAAGCTCAAAAGAAGAAATCAATTAGAGTCCTAACACTCTCTTTAGCAACCAAAAAGGGGTACTCATATAATTGAGACAACTTCTTAGGAAAAAGTCTTATTATGAACTAGTTCATATCATAGACCATTATACTTATCTTCTTAAACTCCCATTCACATGTCTTCTACCCTACATAAGGATGTTTGTACTACCATTTAGCATGATCCATTGTCTTTCCCTTCCCATATCTTATAGACACTAGAGACTAATATGTATGTAGAAACATCTGACCCACAACTGTTATCCTAAGAGATTAACCCTAGGGTTGAAAGGGTTGATATGGAAGAGGTTGCTCTACAGCTGATCCATCAATTGATCAATAGAATAGAGACAACAAACCTAAGACCTAAACCATGGAAACTCACTTTGAGGGTGTCTCTACGAAGTCATTCATTGAAGAGAGGAATCCACGACACTAAGAAGCCGCATCTGGTGGTAAGGATGGAGAGGTTCGGCTTAGGACCTTTTCAAGTCCTAAGGATTACATATCTTTAGATGAAGGAAGTATGCAACAGATTCATAAATTGATGGCACATTAAATTGATCTTGCATAAATAATTACATTACTGTTGAAATCAAAGATTCACTGATCAAAGACAAACATCAACATATAAGAATGATGATGATGTTGTTGATAATGATGATTATTTCTCCAAGGATCTTTGCTAGTATCTCAATGGATACAACAACAGCTTGTTGTATTAACTTCAACAAACATTAATCATGGTGTGGAAACCTACGATCAATGTTATGATATCAGTGTGTGATTGTATGTGTGCGATTGCTAGTGATTGAATGCTTGAATGATAATAATTCTTATTTGTATTGATTGTTCAAAAAGCTTACAAAGGATTAGGGTATTGTGCTATTTATAGCCTATACAGATAGCTATATACAATTACAAAAATACTATTATGTAAACAAAAATTACATAAAATCCTAAGTCTAACTCGTCTGCTATGAATGATAACATGTATGCTATGGATGCATAAACGTCCACTGTGGAAGATGAATAAGTTGTCCGCTGTGTATGATAGTCATCCGCTGTGAACACTTGGATGTATGTTTGTCTTGTTAACTATCTACTGTGGAAGTGTTCATCAGCTATGAAGACTTATTCATCTGCTGTAGGTGCTTGATCATCAGTTGTGGAGATCTTCATTCACTATGAGCCCTTGGACTTCTTCAGACTTCATCTGCTACTGACCTTATCTCATCCGCTGTGGGCATATCTTCATCCGCTGCCGACACTTGTCAAAATTTCTTTTATCTAAAAACCTGAAAAAGTAATTTAAACAATTTCTTTTATCTAAAAACCTGAAAAAGTAATTTAAACAATAATTAGTGGATGTTATGAATGTTAATGATGCTAATATGTTAATTAATGATTGTTAAACACATTATGTTTGTTTATGGCAAGCATTATCCTTTTTATGCATTATTCCTTTAATGCACTTGTTGAGTCTAACAATACTCCCCCTAAGGATGATGCTGCTATCTCTTTAAGTTTGTTTGTTAATATTTTGTTTGTTAATACTAATGTGTGTGCGTTTGTGTTTGATATAAATGACTATAATGGCTGTGTGTTTGACTTATAATGTTTGATTGCATGTTTGTATGTTATGTATGATTGAATGATTAACTGTTTGTCTGATTTTATACTTGAATAATTATTTGTTTGTTTGATTGTATGGTTAATTGTATGTTAAACTTTTTTCATGAATGATTGTATGTTTACATGTATGATTTGCTGATTACTTGTTTGATTGTATGTTAACAAGTATGATTTGCTGATTACTTGTATGCTTTGTTGATTACATAAGTGTAATCAGATTTACTTGTATGTTTTCTTTGACTGTATTTGTCATACTAGTTTATTTGGTTAGACATGTTTGATTGTTTGTTTTGTCTGTTTGTATGTTAGAAACCTCTTAAGAATGAGAAAGTCCAGCTTCTTCTACATTCTTTTGATATTCTTCTATTGCTTTCAGGGATTTTTTAACATCCTTTTCAGTTTTTTGATCTTGTTGAGCTTCTTTGACTTGCTCAGACATTGGATTGATCTTCGAAGTATTTCTTCAGTTGACTATGTGCTCAACAAAGTAGTCAACATCATCCTTCTGATCATCATACATGCTCTCTATTATCAGATGAACCAACTACTCCAATATTAATTTGTCTAAGCTTTGGACATCAATGTTACTAACCAATGTGGTTACAACATGATTACTCCTCAAGATCTCAAGATTGTTGTTATAAAAAATTCTTATGCCTGTTATTCCCTCTATATGTGTTAATGGTTGCTGATTGGTTTCAAGTCTTTCTTTGAGAGTAGCATTTACATACACAGTGCCCAAAATTCTTAGCATGTGAATGAAATAACAACAATCTCCCTTGCACAACACATCTTCTGTTGCTGGGAATGTCCTTGTCTTCAAAAATGAAACATATGATGGATGAAGTAGCTTTATCTCAACAGGATCAAAAAGCCTTATGTTGACTGCTTCTTTGCCTTCTAGCTTCGTTTCTAACACCACTTCAAAGTGGGTCTCATCATAATACCATCTTGTGATTGGATGTTTGTATTGATTGCTACAAATTTTCTTCATAATCAACTTTAAGTCTGATGGCCTCAAAGGGTAACCTATCCTTTACAAGATGTCAGAATCTATCTAAGAAGATGATTCTTCACTGACTTGCTTTTTCTTGCTAGCCAACTGTTGTTCTCTTTTAAGCTTTTCAATGTGCAATTGTCTTCTCTGTCAGCTTTTGCTTTCATCTCATGATGTCGTCTGTTCATGTATGCTCTTAAGATGTGATAAAAATCTGCTCTCTTAGGATTGTTTGTGTGATTGACCATTCCAATTGCATCAGGTCCAATCTATCTTCATAGCTTAAAAATCCCAGTTAGGATATGTATGATAAGTACTGGACAAGTCCAGATACTCTCTTGATCAAAACTGCATCCCAGATTTAATCATATTTCCATGCTATAATTTTTCTTTCATTAGCATCATTAGTGAGTGTGATTTTGTCATAGAGCTTGGCAAAATTTGTTTTCTCATTAATCATCTATCTAACTTCATTTCCTTCAGGCCATAGCCTGTGAGGCATGAAGTGTCTTAGCTCCTCTATAGCATGAAGCTCAGATGGAGCTTGATGATAGGTGGATAGAGAAGATGCATGATGAGGTCTAAAGATCTATGGCTTAAGAGCATTATCTAGCATGTTCTTGTATATCTCTTTAGCCATTTCTTTCATTTGAGATATAGCTCTTCCTGCATATGACCTATATGGTACTCTTGTATGACTCAACCAGCTTTTAACCTGCGAGTAGGTAAACTTCTCTATTCGGGGGTCTCTGGGTAGATTCTTCTGAAGCTCATGCTTGTCATTGATTTCCTTGTATCTTTTGTATGTTTGCTCTTTTTTTATCTTCCATGACTTCTTGAAAGTCTTTGAGCAAGTCTTTAACCTCAGATAGGTTAAGATGTATGAATGATTCATAAGGAAACCCTCTTGTTGTTAATTCAATCCCCATTAAGGTTTGAGGATCATTAGAGAAAAGTTATTGTATATCCTGCATTTCCACATCTCATCTCTTTCTTCCTATTCATCATCAGAATCACTCAGGATAATGATGGAATCATATTGTTGATCAAGAGATTGGTCTATCTCCCCTTCTTCAAGAGTCATTGATTTAGATGTTTGTTGTGGTTCATCTAAGTCAACTGGTTCAACTTTAACTCTAAGAAGTTTGAGTGGAGGAGATTCAGGTTCTTCTTATTCTACAACTTGTTATTTTCTTTTAATCAAAGAGGCTAGATATGACCTCTTTCTCTTTGTCTTTCTCTTTCTCTTATAAGTTCTAAGCTGAGCTTTAGATGATGATGAAGCTTGATCCTTGGATGGTTTGGTTGGTTCTCTCAAAGATTCAGCAAATTGTTTGATCAATTCCTTTTGTTTTTCTAACAATGTGTTCACAGGGACACTACTAGTTTCCATTGTTTGTGTGTTAGGTGTATGAAAATGTTGTCTTAGGATTGGAGAGTAATGCATGGTTTCAAATGAATTGGATTCTTCAAAAGTTGATCCATAGAGTATGGTTCCTCATATATGATGATTGCCTTTTCAGACTCATTAGTGCTTGTTTCTTCAGCTTGAGACATGATTTGTTCTTCAAACTCGTTACTCTGGTCTTGTTCTTGTCCTTCTGAATATTCTTCCTCATTCAAGAGAGTGTTTGTATATTCCAATTCACGATTAAGCCTTTCAGTTTCTTCATTTTGAGTAAAAATTGTGCTTTTAAGCTCATATATCTCCAAATCTTTTGAGTCTGTCTGTTAAGTTAAGTAGGCAATATCAAGTCTTCCACTACTGAGATCTTGGTCTTTCACCTTTATCTCGTCTTTTACTTGTTTAAGTTGTTGTTCCGGAAATTGAACAATCAACTTTTGAGCTGTTTGATCTGTCTAAAGCTTTTCTATCTGTTCAACTTTACTTTTCAGTTTATCTTTAAGCTTTCGTGCTCTGTTATTTGACTTTTCAATCAACTTGTTATACTCAGTGAATAAAAACACTTTTGAGTATGCAATCTCTTCCTCTGTAGGAATCTCACTACCTTGTTCCTCAGGTTCCATATGTTTAATATGAGCACTTTGTTCTTCTTGAGTATGCTCATGTTATGAAGATGTGCCAAGTTCTTCTTGATGACTTGTGTGTTCTTGCAAAGATGCATCAATATCTCTCAAAAGAAAAGACAATGTTTGTTGATCTGAGTGGGTTAGGATTTATGGTGATGAAGGCAAGTGATCCTCAAACAGAAATTGTTCCATTTGTTGTGCTTCTTCTATAACATACTCTTGTTCTTGTTGAATGACTAGTTCTAGTTCTGGAGCAGCTTGCTCTTCTTGTATGATAGGGACTGGTTGAATGATTGGTTGTTGATGTATATTGTTTTGAAACATCATGTTTGGTTCTCCCTGACCTGGAATCCTCATGAACACATAAGGAACATGAAGGTCATGGTCTATCATATGAGGTGGAACAGGAACCTCATCTCCATGATAAAGACTTGACTTGATCCTTATGAAACATGTTTGTTAAAATGAACAGGTTGAAACACAGCTCCTTCTCTTGGAATGTCTGGTAGAAGATCATCAATGATCATCTGAAGGAATCTTGGATACATGTGAAACTTGTTCCTCACCTCAGTTAAGTTATATGCCATTCCATTTAGTACTTGTGTAGCAAAGTTGAATGGTCTTCTTGCTATGATGCTTGCTATTGTAGAAGAGCTTCTTAGAGAAGTAGCATCCCAGCCAGTCTTCCTGTTTTTTCATTGTCTTTTGATATATGTGCATTAGAAACCTGAATTGTGCACACATGTATGACTTCTTGATTTGCTTTCTTTCAATGGTACTAGTATAGCCAATCTGTCTAAAAACATGTAACACAATGTTTTCATCAAATTCTACTAGTCCTTGGGCATCTTCATCTCCTAATTGTAGTACTCTTCTTATGATTTCTTTAGTGATAGTGATTTGATGATTGTGCACAGTATATACTATCACTTGTTGGTCATTCATCTGCTCTAGATGACCATGAGTCGAAAATTTGACTATATGATCTTCATAAATCTCAGGCCTGGCTGTCATAGCATGAATCAACTTAGTCTGTCTGATGGCTTGTATAATATCTCTATAATTCACAACCTTAGGTGAATCAGGATCTAGAAATGCACAGAGATTATGATCTCTTACAAACACTAGGTTTGCCATATCTGCAATGAAAAGATTGATGTTAGTATCTTATATGCTAATGATGTGTGATGATGAAATATTAATCAAGTGTTTACTAGATTGTTATATTTGTTATGAGATGTTGAAATGTATGTTTAAACACTTGTGTTTGATATAGGTGTATGTTCTTTGACATTTTCCAATTGAATCAGTTTGACTTTTTCAAAAGTCAACATTTGTCAATTTTGATCATGCAAATCTTGTCTGTTTCAATTTGATTTTATACAAATTGTTTTGCATTGTGTTTTTTTTATATCACCAACAAGTTGCTTTGTTCAATTCATACATCAATTATATCTCATAGCAACTTGTTCATGAATTTAAGTTTGACTTTTTATAGTCAAACTTGACCAATTAATGCACATTGAATGAAAATATATTTAATAATTATGTGTTGAATGTCATGTCAAATTAACTGATTCTTCTTGTTTGTTACTGACTTCTGAATATGTTACTGACTTCTGAATATGTTTACTAAGTTATAACATATTTCAAGTTATTTTCAACATTTTCAAAGATCAAACATTAGTTTTTGTATGATTTTGGCATGAACATCATGACTGAACATGAATCCGATGAACACTTCATAAAATTTCATCAAAATAATAGTTAATATACATTTGACTAAGGTCATAAAACATATATAAACATCAAAAGATTTGAGTTTTGATTTCAGTTTGATGTTCGACCTAGGTCGAGCAATGTCTGAATTCAAATCACAAATCAAGATGTTTTAATGGATGTTTGATGATTTGAATCACGTTATTATACCTATTTGATTTTGAATAAGAAGAAAAATCAAACAGATTTTGATTTAGGATCGAACAGGGGTTTAAGGGTTTAGCAGAATTTTGAATTTTTGAAATTGTTAATTTTCTCACTGTTTCTCATGATGAATGAGAAAATTACAAGTGTTAGACTATATATGCAATGGACAAACTGTGTCTCCGCTGTGTGATGGGTTTCTTAGAACAAAAATCAAAGTTTAGCCATTTAAACTTTCTGAAAAACGCAGCGGACATAAGTTTTGAAACATGATTATAAAACTGAAAAATCATGTTCTTTAGGTGGCAAATATATGTATAAAACAAACCCATATTACAAAGGATCATATTATGTGAATAAGCAAGCTATGAAGACCTAATAAACAACATAATATGAGAACCACAAAGGGCTGCCAAACTACCTTTTCCAGCATCCAAAATCGACAGAAAAAGGGGATGTTGGATGCTCAAAATCGACCAAAAGCTCCAAAGATGGACCTCTCAAGTTAGTATACCCCAAGCCCTTGAAGCAATCACCACTCTTGCTAGGGAGAGTCCACCAAAACGAGCACAAAAACCCTCAAAAAGCTACTGCCTGGCCGTGAGCTTTGAGAGAGAGAGAGAGAGGTTTTGTGTCTTTTGCATGTATTGAGATTGAAAGGATCTCAGCCTCTAGTTTGATCAATTAGGTTGTATTCTCAGCGGATTTAGCACAAGAATTAAGCAAACAAGCAAGAACACAAATGATTTTGCATGTAACAGTAAAGTTATAGAGAGAGAGAACAATTCTGCAAAAAGGTGTTTTCTATTGAATCACACGCTTCGGCACGGTTATAATTAGGTCATCTTCCTATTATAGGAAGAATGACGTCAGCTGATGTCACTAGATAGTGACATCAAACCGTTATTAACAAACTACTGAAAAACACCTAAACTATTGAAGATGACAAACAGCTGACATCTTCTTACAAAATGCTGTGTTACTACTTATTACAAACGACTGATAAGAAAAGAAACTACTGAAAGCTACAACGACTGAAGAACAAACTCTTCAGTCGTTTACAAACTACTGAAAGGAAAATTACAACTACTGAAACAAAACAACTGAAAGGTAAACCATCACAACAACTGAAGACTACTTCTTCAGCTATTGTGACAAACTCTGAAGCTTTAGCACTTGGTCTTCAGACTTTGAACTTCAGACGCTTCATCAGCTGATGACTTCAGTAGTTGTCATCAGCTGATGTCTTCAGTCTTTGTCTTTAGACTTTGTACATCAGTTGTTGATCTTCAGTACTTCAGT
>BJCO01636646.1:0-13786 GCA_018326465.1 Flaveria floridana
CTGGTTCAGTCGTGCGACTGTCCCATTCGCATGGTCCAGTCGTGCGACTGAATCATGAGACTTAGTTAAACATATTCCTGAATCTTTAACGATACAAAACTATGTCAAACACCTGTAAACCTATATAACATGTTCATATAAGCGTGTAACAATAAATCATATTAATAGATATAACCTTCAACAACCAATAAACATTCAAAGAAGAGTTTTTCATTTCATATATCAAACATTACATAAGTGTTACAAAATGAAAGTCAATTACATTTGAGCTCACTAGAACTAGAACTAGGGACATGTGTACCAACACTCATCATCCTGTAAAAGGATATTAAAAACATCTTTAACTTTTTTGGTTTTAATAGAGTTAGAAGATGAAGTCTCAGTTTGAGGTTTAGGAGTTTGAGTTTTAGGAGGAGACTGAGGTTGAGATGTATAAATAGGAGCACTTAAGTATGAAGAATCTATGAAGAAACAAGCTCCAACAAACAAGTGACCATCATCTTCTAGAGAATTATCATCTTTTTCCAAAAAAAGCATTCTCTACTGTATTAGCTGGAAAAACAACATACTTATACTGAGACATTGATACAATTCTTTCATTGTTTCAGGAGCTCTCATCAATTCAACTTATTCAATTTTTGCAATCAAAAGATTAAGATCCATTGGGAACTTTTCAGTATGCTTCAACAAAGTGATTGTCTATTTCCATGAAGATGGAAAAGCATTAAGAAGTCTATCATTTAGATCTTTGAGATCATTTTTGATACCAGCAGTTGACATTTTTGTATTTAATTGCATAATTCTGTTCATTATTTTATTGATTGTTTCCCAAGAATGATGCTCTAATAACTCCAATTGCCTCGTGAGTTTCTGCTTTTTAAGATCTTGAATATCTTTACCACCTTCGCAAATAATCTTTAAAGCTCTGTACATGGTATAACCAATTTGATAACCTTCAAGCCCAGTCAAGACTTCCAATGGTAACCCCTTGCACATCAGTGAGTAAGCTTTGATGTCATTCTTAACTTTGTTTAAGTCATCACCTTGCAGACCATCCTCTGATATGGTTCTTGAGAGTCTTTTGTATAAACAAATCCTCTGTCAGGACCATCTGATATAATATGGATATGTGGTCCTTTCTCTATTGACTTCCATAGGTCTGTGTCAATGGAGTTTAGATGATGCTTTAATCTTAGAGTCCAATTATTGAAATCAGCTCTATTCTTGAGCTTGGAAACCCTTTTCTCTGAATCTTCAGACTTAACCATTTTGTATTTTGAATTCAAGAAAATGACTTGTTTTTGTTGTTTTTAAAGTTTAAAATAAAACTATAAAATGAAAATATTTTTGTATTTTTGTTTTGAAAAATTTCCAAGTGTTTAATGAAAAGTTTGAATACTCATACACCTGATGCTTCTGAAACGCCCAACTCTGAACAATAAACGTCTAACGGAATGCCTTAGTTGAACTCTGAAACACCTGACTAATGATGCGCCTGAACAGTTATCGAACGCCCAAACAGTGTAGAAATGCCTGGGGTACTTGGTTAAATTTCTGAGATTTTAACGTAAAACGCCTAAATAGTCTCCAAAAGCCTAGAATTGCTTAAAGTTTCAACAAGTCCAAACAGTCACAATGTGTCCAAACAGTTGAAAAACACCTAGCCTGAAAATGCCACAACGGTGATAAAAAGCCTAAACAGATGTAAAGCGCCTCAACACTTAAAAAAATTTTAGATTTTTTTCACACAACAAGCGCCTAATTCATCATCTTCAACACAAACAGATCTTATGAAATTCTTCAAAAACTTGTTCAATTGATCTAAAAACTTCTAATTAGATAGTAAATGGACCGATTAACAATCCTCAATCATCATTTTGATCAAACAACAACAACAAATCTATTTTCTGATTAAATTATTGACCAAAAATAAGAACACCTTTTCACACACAAATCTGATCAATACTCAAATCTGAATGGATTAAAAACCAAATTATTATTCAATTCATATTTCTATGGATGAAACACAACTGAAAATAACAATTAATCGATCAAATTGCAATCAACACAGATTTCAAGTGATTCATAGAGCTCAAAAATGCCGATTCTAAGCTCTGATCACTAAACCGAAAGCTCTGATTCCATTTGGCAGGTTCAAATGGATTGATCTGTGATGATATAGTAATGCAATAATCAATTCAAACATAATGAAATCAAAACACATACATTTACTTCAAAAATTCATAGATCTCATTGATAGCAAAAGTTGATACAAAGTGTATGGGTGAATTATAATGGTTCAGTTTTCCCTACAAAATACATAAAGCATCCTATTTATACTATCAAAAGAAACAAGGAACATATAGTTACATAATAAGTCCCTATACTATGACAAAAAGAAAAAGACAAATGTTAATCTCCTAAGAGCTCTAACAATTATTAATTAACTTATTTTTAGTTAACTAATATTAATTATTATTAACTCACCGTGTTTGATGACAATTAATGTGTGCTCATGACACGTATATGCAAGACCTAACGGAACTAACAGAGTTTTGGTAACTATTAAATTACTGGATGTCACAATAATTAATAATGAATTTAGAATTCAACATGTAGGTTGTTTGCTTCTGCACAACGTGTGGCGCACTAGTCATTTAAAACTTGACTCGAATCGTAACCTCTAATGGGCCTCATAGTAGAGTATCCTCAGTGACTTGTCATTTATTTTCTCTAACCACACACCTTAAAGCATCGATAACTCATTCATCTTAATTTATTTTGGACATGGTGTGATTCATTGTGATTCTCTCATATAGAAGAATACAAACTGACTAATAAATAATTATTTTATTAAAAAATATATATAATTGTAATATCAAACAAGTGAAAATCATATTTTTCACTAAAATTTTCAACAATCCCCTATATGAATGGAGATCGATTAAAACATAGATTCCCAATGAAACCACGATAGTTGAATCTTTCATAAGATAAGTAAATTATACACTTTGAACCTCCCTTGTAAAATAAACTTAGACTCCAAACCATTAGTAGACTTGATGTCCTTGAACTGAGGTTTTAAATATAAATGGCAATTTAT
The DNA here is from genome assembly GCA_018326465.1 of Flaveria floridana. Lineage (NCBI taxonomy): Eukaryota > Viridiplantae > Streptophyta > Magnoliopsida > Asterales > Asteraceae > Flaveria > Flaveria floridana. The sequence goes on from BJCO01636646.1 coordinate 3,104, forward strand.
GCTTACATAGATATCCCCTAGTCGGGACATCCTTTTATTGTCATGTCTAATAACGATAATGGAACACTAGTGTAGTTTTGTGAAAGCTCTAGGGATTATGCACCCCTGATTCTATACGATCCGACCCCACTTCTCTTTTATTTACGTGATTTATCTCTAATCATTTAAAACATTATGGTTTTCAAGATTTACATGAATCATTAACCACATATTTTGTTTCACACAAATGTCATTGAAAATTAAGGAACAAAGTAGGAAGTATTTAAACTCCCTTCATAGTTTAGGAGGTATTTATATTACCATATATATTAGCTTATATAATAGCTATGCCCCCATAGTGACCACCCTTAGATATATGAGTCCATTGTCCTATTGAACCTGGATGGTGGGATCTCCAGTCACCAAGGTTAAGTTTCCTTCATATACCTTTGTCTATAGGCTTTAGTCACATTTCACAACTCAATATCTTATCAAACCTCAAATCCATGCTATTATCTTTGACTTTGTCAACTCGCCACAGGTAACTTACAATTAAGATTAGTTGTTATAGTGTGTTCTTAACTCCCAAGTTAATCTTGCATATTGTCAACTTCCAAGACAATAACCTTAGGCCTACATGAATAAATTATGTCTTGAAAGATACATTTGCATTTTAAATTAACATTACTTCGCTGTGTCCTTTGTCATAAAGTTGTTTACAAACCATCACAGACTTCAAAGAATTCTAAGTTACCATCTCGGACACACGTAGACAGTTGATATCTTCTTAAGATCCGCACATGTTATGAAATTTTCTTAGATTGAATAAAAATCACTTTTCAAATTGGCTAAACATAAACCAATCTTGTGTTATATATATTTGAATGCTTCCTGTTAACTAGTCTCTAGGGAACACCCTGATTAACAGGTATTGATCTAACATGCTTTAGACTCAATACTTTAGCTAGTGAATAAAAGATGCATTGTGGCATTTGACTCGTTTTGAATTGTAAACACAAACCCATTTGGGTTAATTATATAAATGAAATTCCTTCTTTAATCATTTTACTTATTATAGGATTTAAAGCATTAATTTTATCATTTATTTATTTTATAATAATTTTATAACTTATAAATTTTATCTTTATTTATAGTCTTATTGTTAGTTATGAGTTTTAATTATTAAACATTTATATTGTAAAGTTTTTATAAGATTTAAAAGGATTATAAAGATTCTATAAAATAAAACTGATTTATTATAGTATCTGAGTTTTGATAAGTCTAGGGGTTAATATGTGATTTTTAAAACTTTAATTAAAAGGTTTATCACATAAAAGAATAAATACCACAAACTACACTGACCAAATTTATAATTTTCGAAACTCATTTGTTTCCCCCTTCTCTTAGTCGACTGCGATTCCGACCAGCCTTCGGTGGCCCTCCGACGACATTAAAACACGTAAGTCATTCAATTAAAACACAATTAAACAATCATCTCTATGTCCGTGAATTAGTTTCAAACTAAGGCCCCCTATTCAATTCGAATTCATCAGTTAATAATCATTATGCAATTTAAAAATGTTAACACATTTGAAGTAAAACCTGTTTCAGCTTAAAATCAAATCAAATGATTCAAACATTTAATCTATAACACAATTGAAATCATTGTGAAAATAACATGTTTAATTGTGTCCATAATGTTCGATTAGTGATTAGATTCAAATGAAACCTCGAATCAAAGCCCTTGACTCATTGATCTCGAAACCTGTGAGTCTAACAGATCGTTTGAACGTGCTTTTGATGAAGGTTTAATACTGAAATCCCCAAGATATCACTAATTATAATAGCTTGTGGACCAAGTAATGATGAGATATGAACATACATCTACCATGAAACCCATTTTCAAGAGAATTAATGAAGAATAAGAAGAAAGATACTCAAATATGTGAAATGTAAGCTCCAAGCAATACACAAACAAGTAATGAACCCAAATCTTTAATAATCATTAGAGTCCTAAGGGTTACATAATGAAGAACAAAGAAATATATATATACAGGACCTAGTTTCGCATACAGTTTCGCAGTATACGAAACTGTATGTACCATGGCATGAGAAACTACCGGGCAAAACTGCATTTTCGCATGCTGTTTCGCATGCAGTTTTGCATGCCACAGAACACAAAATAAGACAAAATTAAACTAGATCCTATTACATTAATATCTAAGCAATAATAAACTATAACTAAACAAAAACAAACGACAAGGTGAATACCACCCTGTTCTTGATCATCAATACTCTCCTTAAGGGGGTATTCGCCTGTCGGGTCTTTGGGTTCAGCTCAGCCTTTGCTTGCTCCATCAATCGGCCCAACTCTATAACTTCCACCTCCAGATCCTCATGTTCTTACACACTCTTTTCGAGCTGCTTGTTTTCCGATCTTACGCCACTAGCCTTGTTCGCTACCGTCTCAAACAAGTTTGCCTTCGTCTTCATCTCTTCTCCAGCTCCAAATTTAATCTGGTTCCCATATAGTGTCTTTAGATCTTTGTCACTGAATGAAAATACCTCCACACGATCAAACAGCCTTATCTCATCTCCATCCTTTATCCTCAGTACTGCTTCTCCAGTCTGGTTGTCATTAGGAATGGTGAAACTTAATGGATATGTTTGCTTTTGTGATAGTTTGTTTTGTATAATTGTTGAACGCTCCTCACTTAGTGTAATTATGGAATGTTCTTCAAGTTTCTTCTTATTTGACAAGATGTCTTTCAAAAACTTGGCATTCTTAGGCATATGGTATAGAGCCTTTACAAACGATATGTTAATATGTAACTATTTTACTAATTGAGGAATCTATCATTTTGCCATTTCATCTTCTCCTTATGAAGCCTATCAGGATATGGAATGGTAGGCTTGTATACCCTTATTGGTGAATTAGATGCTACCTCAGTGGGCTTTTTACTTGTGTTGTACTTGTTAGGCTTATCCTTTTATGCACTTTGCCTATAGCTGATTCTATTTCAATCTCCTTGTTAACCTTCTTATCATCTTTAGTAACCAGGATCTCTATCACTATTGTTTTACCACTCATTATTGTATCAACTTTGACATGTTCTTTTGGATTCTTTTCTACGGTACTTGATAAACAACAAGATTGTCTTGCGGATAACTAATTCGATATATGATCTATAGTTATTTCAAGGTTGTGTAATGCAGATGTTTGATTTTGGATTGTCACACCCTCGCTAGAAGCGAAAATATGAGGATGCAACGGACTGGATCGTCAAAACACATTAGGGGTCTAAGAGAATCACTAAAGGTATTCTCCGTAAATAGGTCATGACGTCGCCCGACACATCGGAACACGTGTCAAGTACAGTCAATTCCAAAACGTCATACCATAAATGCATAAATAATCCAAAGTTTCCATTCAGAAACAAAGAAGCATAAGTACCAAAACAATCCAAGTACAAATCCAACAAATTACAATTCAACAAAAGAAACAGGTCCAAACAAGTCTAATAGTCCCATGCAAAGTCTATTGCTCCTAAGGGAGCGGTCTCGTCTACAGTCCACTGTCCATGTACATAAGCAACATTACTTGAAAAGACATGCTCTAAAAAATCAACATATGTTGGTGAGTTCACAAGTTTATAAGCACAAAAGACGTCGCCGTGTAAGTTATAAATAAAATAAGTGTGTGGGTAAGAGAGCATAGTAGTCATAGAATTCCATAAAAGTCCATTTACGAGTCCAAGTCTAATAACCGGATTTCATTCACCCAAGGGCTCCACAAGGCCAAGTCAGTCTTAGCTACCATACCAACGACAGGGGTGGGGTGTCAACCCGTTAGTACTAACAACACCTCTTCATGACAGTCTAGTCCAAGTACTGTCCAGTTTAGTCCAAGTACTGTCCGGTTCAGTCCAAGTACTGTCTAGTTCAGTCTAAGTACAGTCCAGATACAGTACACATTTATGAAAGAAATCTAGAGTCGATCCTATAAATCAAACCACACACAAGTTCTTTAAATCACAACAGAGAACAAAACGTTAAGCAATATTTTCCCCCAAGAAAACATAATTAAAAAGGGTCCATGGAACTCACCTCAAAATAGCAAAGTCCCAAAGTCCACAATAAGAGTGTCAAATCACTATAGAACACAAAACACCAAACAGATTACTAAAAGCCAAGTTGACCTAGTTGGCTGTAGCCCTCGAAGTCCAGTCCTTAATGTCCATTCTGATTATTGTTCTTAGTAAAAATCTATTTTAAGTATATTGTTAATATCAGTGTCTCAATTCCCGTCTCATAATTTAGTTCAATAATTATGTTTTAGATCGTTAACGTCGCTCGATGAACCTTTACCAACCCATTATTAATAAGTTATATATTTTATTTATTTAAAACCCCATTCACCTTAAATTTACTTTTTAACCCACTCATTGTTTTTATTTAATGATATACCCGCAAGTTCTTATCACTTAAACTTATAAAATAAACTCAGCTTGAATAGCTGATCACGCACCAGTCTTGCGTAGACTATTCAGAGGTTGAGATAGATACAAAACATCTCATAATAGATGTAAAATGAATCTAAGACATAAGACTAACTTTCAAAAGAAGAATAAAATTAAACGGGTCACGAGTGAAAAAGATACAATGCGATGAACACAACCTACATTCTGCTCGAATTTGACAGATTTGACCTTGAACATGGTTACTGATTTTGAAGGACCAAACGATATTGAAAAGATACGAGACCAATTGGATTAGTTAGACGAATCATTTAAATTAACTTTAGATTAAAAATTCGACCAAATTGGAATTTTTAGGACCTTAATACGACCTGCACAAGATGACCCATTTTTCTGTCAGCAAACTGTCCAAATTCTCAGCATTTTCTATTGGATTCAAAAACTCGATTTTCAACCTTTATTGACCCGAACCCTGTAAGAAATTTTAATATAAGACCCCAATGACCAAAACAAAGAATTAGATCATGGATTAACATAATATTGCTGTCCAAACACAGATTCATCCACTTTTACTCTCCCGGTTCTAATTTTTAGACGTTTATCGGTTAGATCAACTATTCTAATCACCCCAATTGATCTAATAACAATAAATTAATGATTTTTAATAACTAATTAGGATATAGAAATGTCCATCAAGTCCAGATTTCAAGAGGTTAAAATCCCAAGTCACAAGATCAATGAACAGTTAAGAACAAAGGCACTAGGGTTTTATCAGTTAGAGAGTCCAACACTCGTAACACCTAGATTTTCATGATCCAACTTACAAAACAAAGAATATAAGAATATTAGATGATGATTTTGTGTTTAGATGATAAATATCATCGAAATCAAAGTAGATCAAAGAATAAAATAACCAAGAAACGGTTTTTCTTACCGGAAAAACAAGGAGATGAGCAAGGCTTGTTCAGAACATGATTTTGAATGTCTTGATTGTTTCAAAAATTAAAAGAATGATGGATTGATGCTGATTTTCGATGGATGTGATGAAGAACAAGAAGAAATTGAGTTGTGGTGGCTAGGGTTTGCAATTAGGAAATTGCTTGGAGAATAAGATTGCAAAAGTGAGAAAACAAGGGGGAATTCCCCCTTGTATACTAGTTTCGGCCACAAACAAGGGAGGGGCAAGGGACTTCGGCCCCTTGGCCTGTCTTGTCGAATACGTCTTGTCCCGAATCTCGTGTCGTCCAACTTTTACATTTTTAAATTCTACACATTAATACGATTCCAACGGACTATTATATGCTATATAAATTATTTAATTTATATTTTTGAATTAAGTTAAGTCTATTTAGTAGACTTAGGCAAAGCCCACTGATTTTCAATTTTTGTTTGCGTTCTTAACGTAAGATGTATATTTTTTTACCTTTATAAGTATTTTGTCCAATTTTAAGCATAAACCATCGTGCTAAGTCCAAATCGGTATATGTGCTCTATCAACATGTACAAGCCCACTAAAACATATAAAGCCCATAATACATAGTTTTAAAACTTAGTGTGTCTACACACATCTAATGTACTATTCTCAGGACAAGTCATCGTTAGGTCAACTTTCAAATCAACTTTCATACTTAGACCAAGTCAAAGCTAAAGAGGCAATGTCAAAAAGTCAAGTCAACAGTCAAAGTCAATGGTCAATGCACCAATTTTGGTGAAAGATGTCACATGGATCAAGGCATCATGTTATTTTAGCTAAACTTGAGATTTCTGAAATCTCTGTTCATCACATGCCATGAACTTGGTCAGTAACTGGGCCTGCTGAGCCATCATCTCCTTTGAAGTGGGTTTCTTCTTGCTTGGAGTCATACTACTCCTTTACCCTGCATTGTATAATAGGCTTGCCTTCTATGGGCAGGGCTGGAAACTTGTTGGATTATTGTTCATGCTCTTCCAGCTAAAGTTATGGTGATTCTTCAAACCTGGGTTGTCTGTGTTGCGAAAAGCATTGTTTTAAAATTGGATTTTACCTCCCATGTAATCAACATGGTCCATACTCCCTTGTGGGAACTCATGGATTTCGTAACCTCCTTCACACAAATCACAGGTCTACACACTATACATGCATGTAATCTAGCTTTTTAGATAATGCTATGACCTAAGTGGCTAAAGCAATAACCAAAAACTGACTTATATAATTTATCCTTTTGAGTGGATGGTTTGGCTCCACCCATTAGATACTTGTAGGGACTGATAGAAACTCCTCAAACATTTCCATGCATTGCTCTAGTTACTTGCTATTAATCAAGATTCCTCGTGTGGTCATATCTAACATGCTTCCAGCAGATTAGGTGACTCTGTTATAGAAGTACTCTACTATCGCCTAGTATACAAACCCACGATGTAGCCACTTCTTTAGCAGCTCCTTTAATAGTTCTGAGGTCTTGTAGAATGACTTGCCTTCCTCCAATTGATTTACATGAATGAATCTCCTCAAACGAGCAGTTTTGGAAGAAGGAATGCATTTCCTCAAGAATTTCTTGGATAATTTGTTGCACATGGTTATGGATCCTACACGAAGGGATTCCAACCAACTATAGGCACGGTCAACAAGAGAGAAAAGGAATATGCACAGTTGGATTATGACAATAGAAACACCACTTATCCTGAAGGTGTTACAAATCTCAGTCAATATAAAAATGTTTGTGTTTGGGTCCTCGTCTGGTAAATCATGAAACTAGAGAGTGTTTCTAATCATAATGATGATCTAAGGTGGAATCTGCCAGTTATTCGCTTCAATGTCGCCTTATTCAAGATTAATACTACCTTTTCCTTGATTTCGTGATCAATATCCACTTCCTCAAGGTGTCGTAGCCGACGATGAAACTCACGCTCAGGCTTACGGTAAACACAAGTTGTCGGGTGGAGCGGGTATCATATGCTACAATAAAGAAAATAGTTTTAATTAACTTAAATTTAAAGGCAAAAACTAATTATCCTCAAAGGTAACAAATAAAAAGAAAGGCAACTAATTCTAGAAAGAGAAAATAAACAAACTAACGGCAAAAGAGAATATACCAAATACTTAAATTCCCGACAGGGGTCATTCTTATTATGGCCGAAAAGTGGCCCTGACAACAGCTTTAAAAAGTTAATGTGTGAGAATATATATCTTATTTTATAAAGAAAACGTTTTTGAAAATTAGTTTTAAAATGAAATAACCAAACTAAACCTCACACACATGACATGTGTATCAATCGTGATAACGCATAGTTAAACAAGTCTCGATATCAAACCCAAAAACCACTACAAAAAGAGAGGTATTTAAGACTGAAAAATTAGTCTCTAATACTCTCAAATCAATCTCAATTGTGTGCCATCAATGGGGACTAACATTTAGTCTCCAAGCCATATAATTTTGGTCCTTAATTTATCCCCCTGTTTCAAGTTATTTTAGTCTCAAATACCTTTTATCTGTGACTAAAACTCAGTCTTTGATAATAGTCTTTTGGAGACTGAAAATCAATTCTTAAACCTTGTCGATTTTGTCCTAGATACGTTTAGTTAGATCCGGATTTCATGAGAATTCAGTACTTAATAAAATGTTGTACAGACTGAGATTTAGTCCCTGATAACAAACCATTCAGTCTCTACTGTATTCCTTAGAAACTAATAACTAGTATTTGATAACATACCATTTTAGTATTTAATATTTTTTTCAGGACTAACTTTTAATCTTAGATGTCATATTATATCGTATCAAACGTATGTATCGAAGACTAAAAATCTGTATGTTTTAATAACTTTTTCAGTCCCAAATATGTTTTTTTACAAACTAATAATCAGTAACTTATAATTAACTTTTTAATCTTTAATATATATTTAGAATCGCAAAAATAGTCTTTAAAATCAGCCCCAAATATGTCTTAGACAACGTACTAAATTAAACAGTCATATAAAAACAAACCAAACACCATAAAAACATCAAACAACCAACACAATAAAAACATGTCTTAGCTAACATACTAAATCAAAATGTCAGTGCCACGAACATTATCATTAAGTTGCTCCTCCGAATCGGTTGCTCCACTACTCGCAGCTGCGGATGCTACACCCTCAAAATCTGAAAACTTCGAACTCATGAATATCGAAAATTTATCATACTTTTCATTCCTTTGTTTCAATTCTTCTTCGAGTGAAGCAACTTGATTTAGAAGAGTTTCAGCCTCGCTTGAAGGTTGCTGAGAGGATTAAGCTTCTAATGTCATCCACAAATCCTTTTTTCTAAGCACCAGTCGAACGCCTACCATCCATGCAGATTTTCTTGTTTTCTCCTTGGCACACACGCTTTGAATTGCCTCTTTTTCCAGCTCATGGTGCATGGCAGTCATTATAGTAGTACCTTCTAAAGTTAACTTTGCCACTGCCTCCTCTTTATGACGAATAATATTCTCCTAACAAAACTAAAGGTATAGAAAAACAATTAATATTTTTAAAAGTATAATCAAGTTGATATGATCCTAGAGAGTTATAACTTACATATTGAATGCGTGCATCATCATTTAGCCATCCTTGTTTTTCAGCATTGAAATGCAACTTGTGATAAACTTCCAAGGGGAAAGGGTGCGTTTGAGTCTCGCAATTTTTCTATGATAATAAGAATTAAGAACATTATAATTTAAAGGGAAAATGTTACAGAATAGTAACCAAGTTTCAAAAGTGTTTTAATTTAGTCACTCATGCATGTTTTTCTCAAATTGGACCATCAAATGATCAAATCGAGTTATCATTAAATTTTCTTATATCAAGTAAGTAACGGTGGAGAAGACGTGATGGTCAGAATTTGCAATATATAAAATTATATTCAAAAATAAAAAAAACATGTTAATTATGAAAAAAATAAAAAAAGTACCTAAAATTTACGTCAACGTTCCATATCAGCATCAAAAGATAGAAAAAAATATTTTATAATTGAAACCAAAAGTATAACATGCTAAAAACATGTTAAGTCTTTTAATTTATATAAAATATAAAAACTGAGTGACCTAACTATAACACTTTTAAAACTTGAGTTGACTAATCGGAATACTTTTGAAAGTTGGTTACTATTTTACAAAGTTAACCCTAATAAAAAAGCTTTATCATGTTTTAACCTAATTATGAAAGTGGAATTACTTACTCGAAATTTAAAAAATAAATTAAATTACTTAAACGGAAACTTTTCAAATTAAGCAAAACAACATGAAACACTCAACGAAATAAAATATGGAAAAGCAACAACTTAGAATTGGAATTATGTTGTCTTTTTAACTATCGTCGAACTTATTGACTCACTAATAACTAGTTTTTAAATCACAACTAACTTTGAATGAACTAAACATGTTAGATATGGGTCTCAGACTCACTACCCACATAATTAATTACTAATAGTAGTGTAAAGCTCGTTGATTTTATTCAAATTAGATTGCCGCTTCTTCTCACCTATTTTAATATTTTAAGGTATCCAAAAGTTATATATAACTCAAGATCCTAAAACTCACAAATGACTGTAAAGATGCGATATAATTTTATATAAACAACTCTAATATAATTAAACTTAATGGGTAAAATTCATTCTCGTGCAACTCTGTTGGATCCTGAAATGATCATACATGTTAATTCAAGAGGTGGTTGAAAGTTGTTCTGTTAGAAGCTCTCACAAGTCCAAGAAGATATGCGGGTGAAAAAACAACAGAAGAATGACCAAGTGTCGGCTATCCGCATTAGTTTATGCGGATGACCAAAAGAACTAATGCTGACAACTATTTGTTCATCCGCATTTACTAATGCGGATAGTTAGAACAAATACGGTCAAGTATTTGTACATTTGCATTGCCCAATGCGGATAGTTAGAACAAATACGGTCAAGTATTTGTACATTTGCATTGCTGTAACACCCCGAAAAGTCAAAACGAGTCATTAAGTATAAGTGGGCCTAACTAATGGAGAATTAATAAAAGAAGAAAAAAGGGTTATGGGCTAAGTGGGGTTCATGGGCAAGATTAAGGCCCAAAATCAGCCCTTAACCTGCCCAAATGCAGCCACCAGCCTCCCATTTCAGCCCTAGCAACAAAAATTTCATAGAGAGAGAAAGTAGAGAGAGAAAGTGCAAGAAACTCAAGATTTGGGGTTTCTAAGGTCAAGGAATTGGAGATCTGGGCGTTTGGGCATCAAATCTCAAGGAAAGGAGCA
>BJCO01636647.1:0-17334 GCA_018326465.1 Flaveria floridana
TTTTGTTTCGGTTGAAAACGTTATAATTTAGTCTTGTTTTATTGATGATAAAATGTTATTAATGTTATTTATAATTTTAAAAATGATTTCATTCGTGATAACTATTTTATTATAAAAATGACGTGTTTAGTGTTAACGGGGCAAATCTCGGAGAAACGTCTTAAGATAACGACTCGTCAAGCAACGATATCACACATATAAGGACAACTAAGTAAGACAAGTATGGTATTCACATAGTTGGCTTACCAAAATGAGGAATGACTGATAACGAGATTAAGTAAAACACGTTAAATGACGGACCTTTGGTGACGGATGTCACAACACGCAATCCTTTTAAATATAAAATGTCAACCCATAAATAATAATCCAATAAAGGATCATGTGGTGACAACACTTCTAGTCAGTGATTCGGATACCGCAGTTAATCCTGTGCCACCGGTTACTGACCAGAAAGCAACTACATCTGGCACAAAAGATGAGGTTGTCATTGAAGATTGGGATGAAGAGGATGACAATGCTATTCTTAGGTCGGGTTCAAAAGTTTCTGTTTTAAAACCTAAAATTTCAGAATCAACTCAGTCTAAAACTGTTCATCATCAAAATCTCAACAAAATGAAAGGAAATAGTAATCAAAATGTGAAACAAATTAAGTTTGTCAAAGAAGGTGAGAAACCTAAAGTTGAGAAGAAACAGACCAATCCAAGACCATACTCCCCACCACACAAAAGATCTCCCAGTCCAGTAGAATGGAGATCATGTTATAGATGTGGAGAACGAGGACATATATCTCATAATTGTCCCTACTATCAGACACCAAGACGAAGGGTTGAAAATTTTCAAGATAATAAACTAAGGTTTTCTAAAACAAGATCAAATACCCCTCCAAAACACCACAGGCAACACAGACAAGCCACTGGCAAAGTTGTGATGATTGAGGTAAATCAAGTTGATTAAAGCAAACCACGGGTTAAAACAATCAACCAGTCATCTGTTTATCACAAACAGTCCTTACACAAAACTAGTTTGTGGAAAGCCAAATCATCAGTTGTGTCTAAGAGTGAGGATAAGATGAAGAATGTTGTCTCTCCAACTTCACAAGGATAATGGGTAGAGTTTGTTATGTGTGATGCCTCTGGGAAACCGAAGCCCATAAAGGCTTGGGTCCCACTCCTAAACTAATCATTTCTATTTTTGTGAAGGCTGTCCGCTACAGCGCTATCACGAAACCTAAATTATTAATAGTGGGGCATCCAAGCACATGACTGGGAATTTGTCTCTCCTTTTGAATGTCAAGCAAATCAAAGGGGGACATGTATCTTTTGTTGAAAATAAAGGAGGCTACATAACAGCTCAAGGTGAAGTAGGAAACGGGAAGGTGAATTTTGATTAAGTAAATTACGTTCAACAACTGGAGAACAATTTAATTTCAGTTTCTCAAATCTGCGAAAAGGGATTTAAAGTGATGTTCGATGATAAGAAATGCTACATTCTGAAGAAGGAATATGTTATCCCTGAGAAGAAAATCTTAATGTCAGCTTCAAGATATAATGATCAATATGTCTTGGACATGTCAAGAGCTTCTACAACTGAGTCAGCTGCATAGTGTTTCTTGTCAAAAGCCACAGAGAAAGAGTCCATATATTGGCACAGGAGAATGGGACATATCAATCAATGGAAGATGAATCACTTGGTTCAAAATAACCTGGTTGAAGGAGTTACAGTTAAAAATTTTCAGCTTCCAGATTTCTGCATACCATGCAAGAAAGGGAAACAGACCAAGAAATCTCACAAATCAAAGAAAGTTCATTCAATTGAGATACTACTGGAGCTCCTGCACATGGACCTATTTGGACATGTCAGTACTAAAAGCATAGCTGGGGACTGGTACTATTTTGTGGTCACAGATGGTTATTCAAGGTTTTCATGGGTAATGTTTCTTCAGTCAAAATCAGAGACATTTGGGTCAATCAAGGTATTAGTCACTACACTGGAGTCTCTGTATAAGTTAAAAGTGAGGAAGATTCGTTCAGACAATAGCACAGAATTCAAGAATCAATGGATGGATGCCTTTTGCAGGGAGAAGGGGATTGTACATCATTTCTCTTCTGCTTATACTCCAAAGATGAAAGGAGTTGCTGAACGCAAAAATTGAAGCTTGAATGAAACTGCGAGGACTATGTTGGCAGCTTCGAAACTGCCTTTTCAATTCTGGAATGAAGCGGTTGCAAATGCATGCTACACTCTCAATCGAGTTCTGGTGGTCAAGCATCATGGAAAAACCTGCTATGAGTTGCTTAAAAAACGTAAACCGAATCTGGAGTATCTCGAACTGTTTGGAGCTCCTTGCATGTAGCTGAAGAAAACTCAGACTAGAAAGTTTAATGAAAAAGAAGATGAGGGCATCTTTCTTGGATACAATATACCTGACAGACGGGTGTACAACAACTCGACAGGTCAAGTTACAGTGTGGTGCAATGTAGATGTTCAACAATACACCACCCCCTTGCTGGGAAAGGTCCATCATCATTCTTTGATTATGATGGATTTTTTCAAATCATTTAATCTTCCTCCTGAATATTCAGACGATGAGATAGCTGCTCAAATGATGTATGATGTTCTGAACACTCCAAATCTAGACTCCAGCACTACCACTCCAATTAATGGTACTTCTGGGTTTTTAGGGACAGATCTAGAAGTAAGTGATCACCCCTCAGATGATGAGGAAGCTGTAAATGAAAATACAAGCAATGAGGAGCGCGTCAGCCCGGGTGAAAGTACAACAGTAGTTGAAAATGATTCGGCTAAATCCTCTGGGGGGCAAGTCAACAAACAGTCACAGATGATGAACCAGTGATCACAAATTTGGAAAATAAAGTGATTGTTCCTACAACTCCTGTGACAAGGATTAGTGTGAATCATCCCCAGGAAAACATCATCGTGGATCTTCTCTCTAGGGTACAGACAAGAAATCAACTGTACACTACTGACTACATAGCAGTGATGGAAAAGGGATATGTGCATGATGGGGAAAACACATGTTTCGCTTCACAAGTTGAGCCCAAGTATATAAGTGATGCCTTGAAAGATGAGGCATGGGTTAATGCAATGCAAGAAGAACTTCTACCTTTTAAGTAGCTAGGCGTTTGGACACTAGTGGACAGGCCGAAGGGTGCCAAGGTTATTGGAACGAAATGGGTTCTTCGCTGCAAGAAAGATGACCAAGGAGTCATTATCAGAAACAAAGCACAATTAGTGGTTCAAGGATTCAGACAAGTCGAAGGTGTGGACTACAATGGAGTTTTTGCACCAGTGGCTAGGATGGAAGCAATCAGGATCTTCCTAGCTTATGCATCCTACATGAAGATCAAGGTTTATCAATTGGATCTAAAAAGTGCATTTATACATAGTGATATCCGTGAGACTGTATACGTCAGTCAACCTGAAGGATTCAAAGATCCTTATCATCGGGACAGGGTCTATAAACTAGACAAGGCTTTGTATGGGCTGCATCAAGCTCCTAGAGTCTGGTACGAGAAACTCTCCAGACATCTGCTGAACCATGGCTTTTATAGAGGAGTAATTGACTGCACGTTGTTCATAAAAGAAAAGGATAGTGATTTACTGATGGTTCAGATATACGTGGATGACATAATCTTCGGTTCCAAAAACAAAGACTTCTGTAAAGAATTTGAAGCTGTGATGAAAGCTGAATTTGAAATGAGTTCCATGGGAGAAATGAAGTTCTTTCTGAGATTACAGGTGGATCAGAAACCTACCGGCATCTTTCTGCATCAGACTAAGTATGTTGGAGACATTCTAAGTCGGTTTGACATGGAGAATGTCACTGTTGCCGGTACCCCTGTTGCCACGAACCACGATGTGGCACCTGATGAAAATGGGGATTTGGTTGATGCCACCATGTATCGTGGAATGATTGGATAATGTATCTCACGGCTTCTCGTCCTGTTATCATATATGCCACGTGTCTTTGCTCCAGATATCAGTCAAAACCAAAAGTAAATCATCTCATTGGGGTGAAGCGGATTTTTCGTTATCTGAAGGGTAGTCCAACACTCGGGTTGTGGTATCCTCATGATGATGACTTTGAACTTACTGCGTTTAGTGACGCGGACTATGGAGGTTGTAAGATGAGCTACAAGTCAACATCTACGGGGTGTCAGTTCTTTGGAAGGTGGTTAGTCACATGGCAAGACAAGAAGCAGGCGTTGGTTGCTCTGTCTACATGTGACGCTGAATATGTTACTGCTGCAAGCTGGTGTTCTCAAATCATATGGATTCAACAGCAAATGCGGGACTATGGTTTGCAATTTACTAACACTCCTATTTTTGTTGATAATTCTGCTACCATAGCTGTCACTAAAAATCTGGTACAACATCCTAAAACTAAACACATCGGAATAAAGTATCACTTCATACATGACTATTTTGAAAAACATTTAATCGATGTGATTAAAATTAACACGGATTTTTAGCGCGCCGACCTCTATACAAAAGCATTTGACAAACTAAGATTTTATTATCTATTAGAGGTTAACGATGTCAAAAAGAAAGAAGATGTGATTCCTGAGGAATCGATTTAGTAGTCTGCCAAAGCGTCCTCAATTTTAGAATTTTTAATTTTATTTTTCATTTCTTTAATGTTACGTCTAACCTATTAATTTTTTCTCGCATTTGAAAATTTCAAAATCACAAAAACATTTTCTACTTTTAAAATTTTAGGGGGAGAATTACAGAAAGGGGGGGGGGAAGGTAAGCTGATAGGAAAAGATAACAAATCTGAGAAAGCAATTCAATGCTATGGAAAATGATTGTACACAGGTATCGAATTATTTGGGACACCAAAAAGATTTTCCTTTTTGCATCTTTCTGATAAATTTAAAATCATAGAATATTATAAATCTGAGATGTCAAAGCCTAACAAGTTGAAAAAATGATAGTAAGCTAGTCTATTATCATGGTTATATGGAGAAAGTAGATCTAGGGGGTTGCGAGTCCATCATATGATGTGTCGGTAGATTCAACACAATAGACTCGTAGACATCATTGGTGATTCATATAAATTAAATCAATCAACAAGTTGTGGGTTCCCATTGTATCCCTGGTTTGCATAATCAATCAAGTTCCAATAAGGGGTGAGAAGCAAATGAAAGCCATGAATGTGTGCAAATGACCCAAAACAGAGTAATGAATATGACAAATGTCATAAAGCATCAAAATAAGATCTAAATGTAATCAAGTTGATGACAAATCTCATTGTTGCATTAAATATCAAATTGTATTGCTCTAATGAGAAGATAGGTTTTGCGCCTCTCTGCTGTGCGATGGCACTGACCTGAGGCTTGACATAACCTATATGTTCTCAGAATTCATTGGTGTTTGCGTCTCTCTGCTGTGCGATGGCACTGACGTGAGGGATTGCATCTCTTTGAAAACTCTTAGAACACTCTCCTCTTGACCACAAGACCGCTCAAAAATCTCCTGAGGAAGATTGATTACCATATACCAGTGGGATCAATAAATACTTGTTGATCTAATTCACCTAAAAAATCACTGATGTATGTCAAAAATCTGTGTGTGGATTTAATTGGACAAACATACTGACAATCATCATGGCTGCATCTCTTGACGTTCAAAATCAAAGTGTGCTACATAACTGTTCCAGCATGATTTTCTGCTAGTGCTTTTGATTCTTAGATGAAAGAGATTATGTGAATTGTACATATAATGTTTTCTATCATTGATATATCTACAAAAAGTTACAAATAATCGCGTTTTTTCCTGTATGATTCCGTACAAATCTTTCTCGAAATGAAGTGAATGCCTTAAGCTGTTCTGCCCAGGGGAAGAAATCGTTTAAGTGATGTTAAAGTGCTTTCAACCCTCCTCAAATGAAAATTACAAAAATATGTCTTATTTCAGTTTTATTTCAAGTTTCTCTAGTTCTAGTTATGTGTGCAATGTATCAGTGTCGGACTATATAAAAAGATCGAACTCTGCGAAAGTCACAAAATTGAACCGAATCTTAACTGTGAAAAGCTTGTTTCTGAAAGATAAAAAGGGATCACGTTTGAGGTGATCAACGGTTTTCGATAAAAAGATCACGTCTGAGGTGATCAACGGTTTTCAATAAAAAAGGATCACGTCTGAGGTGATCGATAGACAAAAAGATCATGTCTGAGATGATCGGTAGGCTAGAAAGTTACATCTAATGTAACTGTGTGCATTATTGAGATAAACTAAGTCTAATCCATGAGTATGGCCCAATCGTATGACCCAATCACACGACTGGATCATGAGTATGGTCCAATCGTATGACCAATCGCACGACTGGACTATGAGTATGGACCTAATGCACGACTGGACCATCAGCATGACCCAATCGCATGATAGGCAACATCAGTATGCTCAATCGCACGATTGGCAAGATCAGTATGATCTAATCGCACGATTGGTAAGGCATCTAGGTCATTCGTGCGATTGGACCTCAGTCGCACGTCTGAACCATGCATATGGGTCCAGTCACACGACTGAAATCACCGAGGGTATAAATAGAGGCTTAGTCGGTCGTGACCCATTCATTTGTTTTAAACCCTCTGAAAAAAACCGGCAAACTAGCGGACCCCTTTTCGAATTTTCTTTGTGATCTAGTGAGATATCTCGTTCACTAACGGTTCTACATTGGATTACAGGTAGATTCAAGATGAAATCTTGTTGCATTGGGGTATATAACTGGTTACTCAACCAAAATTTTGTGTAACTTATAAACACCTACAAAGAACTCTTAAAATTGAACACTAAATAAGTTTGAAAGTGAAATTAAACTACAACTGGTGTTTTAACGAGTCTTGGCGCGTCAAATGACATAAGTATTGAAATGGTTGTTTCTGATTTGAACAAAATTCAAATCTTTGGACTCGCACAGTACGTATACGGCTGGATATCAGGATGAACTTCAATCTCACGATTGAACCATACGCATGTTTCAATCGCACGATTGAACCATACGCATGTTTCAATCGCACGATTGAACCATACGCATGTTTCAATCACACGATTGAACCAATCGGTACTTCAGTCGTACGAATAGATCAATCTGATGTCAAAATGTGAGACTAAGCTCAGTCGTATGCTCAATCGTATGACTGAGTTCATTCGTATGTGATCAGTTTCAAATTCAAGTATTTTTATGTGTTGAACTGATCTAACTTGCTGATTGGGTGTTTGTGAATTGTGTTACAGTGAAATGGCTGATAGGTGGATGATGAACCCAAGCACAACATTTGTGCTTACCTGAACACAACGTCAAGGAATGCCGCTGAGTTTGTAGGAATTATCGAATTCCTAAACCGATCCAGGATTTATAGAGCTATCTCTACTGCATGTACACCATATAGATCTCTACAACAAGCATTCTGGGAGAATGCTGTGGTAGATCGTTCCATTGAGCCATACCGAATCAGAAGCTCGATTTTTGGTGAGGTGATCGGTATTGGTGAAGACGATCTAAGAAGGGTGTTGGGCATGGGAGAAGATGGGGATCATCCGACCAAACTACATCCCCTAGTTGTATGTGGTTGTTTTCTAATGATTAAGTACGCCGGTGACATCAATGCCGGAGTGCTTAACAAGAGCAACATGTGCCCGCCCTTCAAGTATTTAGCTCATGTGGTTCTCAAGTGCATTGCTTCACTCAGAATGCTTTTGTGGCACTAGTTCTGAACCATCCGTTCAGCTTCTTGAAGATGTTCTTCAACTACATGAAGGAGAACATTGAGATGAAAGGGAACAGAAAGCTTTTGCATGTATCCTAGATTCCTTCAGATGGTGATCAACGAGAAGCTACCCAACCTGCTAAAGAACAAAGATGACGAGGTCATATTGGAGGTGATGGATGAAACACGGTGGGCAGGATGAAAGTGTACAGGGGAAAGCCACAGAAGCCCCCAGTTCGACGATTATTTGGCCATCTGGCTAGAGCAGATTATGTTGCACCAACAGGAAGGAGATGGTGTCATGATGATAGTGATTCTAATGTAGAGAATGTGGTGAATCCAGATGACGATCAGGATGATGATGATGATGACCAGGATGAAGGTCAAGGAGGTGGGTGAAGCCTCAAGTCACTCCCTATCGGCTGAAACATCCACTACCAAACCACCTCCTCAGCAGGGTGGATCATCTGCTGCTGGGGGATCTGGGCAGGCTGCCATCAACCCAGACATCCCTATCATTGAAAACGTAGGGAACTTTGACTTGGGTGATGAATCAGAAGGCTCTGAGGAAGAGCCTCCTGTTAGACAGGTAGGAAGGAAGTGGTTGCCACTGAACGAGGCAAAGAGTTGGTTGGTGTGCATCAGACAAAATCAATAGGGATGGACACTGAGGAAGATGATCCATCCTACACACTTGAATAGCCAATCTTAAAAGGAAAGGAACATGCGACTCCCTCTGACTCGAGAAAGAAAAGGTTGGCCAGGCCTTACCAGAAGAAGGTTAAGCGCCAGAGGCTTGTGCTGATGAGCTCTTCCATGCCCTCTCAAACCTTTCAAGCTACATCCATGGCTACTACCACAATCTCACCAACTACCACCATCTCACCCTCTACCATACCAATGCTCACACCAGCCTCACCAAAATAACCACAACCACAACTCACCAAACCTTACCCATTCCCGCACCTTTATACACAACCTCAACCACCAACCCATCCATCTCATAAGCTGGCACCTCAACCCATCAAGTTCCTACATTTCAGGGATCTCCCTTACCCATAGTTGGTCTGGAGGAATAACTTTCTAGCCTTAACAGGTTGGTACTCAAGCTGTAAGTTGCCGATAACCTTAAATCCTACCAGATCAGCTGACTATCAGAGAATGTAGCTCAAGGTCAATAGATTGCCCTACTAACTGATAGAAATGAGGCAAATGAGCATGCCTTGGTTAGGGCGCATGAGGCTCTTCAAACTCAGAATCAGCTACTACTAGCATCCACTGAAAATATTGATAAGTTGGAAAAGAAGAACAAGAAGATTATGTTAAGATTGAAAGGAAGGAAGGAGGAAACATTGAAGATTAAAGGAGATGGAGATGATGATGATAATGATGATGACTCAAGTGATGATGAGTCTGATGATGATGATGATGAGGAAGACACAAATGAGATGGATGAGGAGAAGGAAAAGGATGAACATGATGATGAAGATCAACCAGAGGGTGAAGGGAAAGCTCCAGCATCTCAATAATCTAATAATGAGAGACGAACCAAAAAGAACCAAGACCAGGGAGCTTCATCCTCTGCTTCTCAAGACAAGGATCATCAAGAGAAAGATACAATAGATAAATCTCACCAGGTCGATGAACACGATGTTGCACCTCTCCAGCAAATGAAGACACAGTTTACTATGGTTCTTGGTTTGCAGAGGATTGTCAGGAGATTAGTGAGTTATGCACAAGAAGTGGGGGAGATCATTCATGACTTATCAGATGAAGTGAGTTATGCACAAGAAGAGGGGGAGATCATTCATGACTTATCAGATGAACATATTACAGAGATGTTCAGGCTAAACCCTGATGAGACCATCAGAGACACACCAGAAGTCGATATTATCAGCGATGAGGAATTACATGGTGTAGATGATGTGGAAATAGAGGATGTCACATCTTATTAGTATCTACAGTACACGAATGACGATGGAGAAGTCTTACCTAATTTAGGTGAGATGTTTGAAAGTGAAACCTTTGACAAGGTAAATGAGAAGGTCACTGAGAAAGAATCGACTGAGAAGACAGCTCAAGCTGATGATGCCGTTGTAGAGCAGAGAAAAGCTGAGTGGGCTGCATGTTTAGCTGAGATGAGAAACCAACATGAACCTCCAAAGCAGAATGCATACACGAAGTTGTATAAAGTTAGAAGGCATCAGAAGGTGTTAGGGAAAATAATCAGCTGGGCTTATTTTAAGGACTTAAACATTCATGCTGTCAAAATAAAGAAGGGGATCGAGTACTTCAGACATCCTCATGATTTGAAGACTCTACCGGGTTTTGAGCTGAACAGACTAGCAAGTTTAAACCTACTGCATGCAGACTCAAGACAGATTTCAGGATGGTTTGAAAGGACCTTAAGGAAAGAGTATCACACTAAGTGAGTGAACTTCAAACCTCAACAACCAAGGCGGTTCGTGAGTAAAACTGAAGTTGATACCTTTTCAGGAAGACCGAAGGTAGTTCTAAAGTGGAGACCACCTAGGACCATGACAAAGATTCCAATGAGGAAAATGCAACAGGACTTCATGCCTTACTTCAAATGATGGTATTTTGACTGGAGGACAGGTGAAGCCGTTATAGTATTTAATCGGCAAGGAAAGATTGAGATAATCAGGGTGTTTAACCTGATGTGGCTTACAAACTTGTCCTAGGATGATGTTTACACATTATACAAGTGGCCACTATTCTATGATACCCTGGATATTATGCAAGCTCTACAATTCCAACATGTAATCAGACTGTGCTTTGCGTTCGAAATCCATGCTGGTGTCACAAAAGAAGAAAAGTTCAAGAAGTTTGCTGAGTGGGTGAAGAATGTTAGACGATAGAGTGAACTAGGTCCAAGGGGGAGTTTGTTGATACACTATGTCCCTAGTTCATTGTACTTAAATGTTTATGTTTTTCATTCTTACATATGTGTAATACAAGGGTATTTTAGTAAAATGATATGTGTTTGAATGTCTATTTACTATTGAACGTGTCTTATTCTTATATCGTTTATAAATACACGCTTGAATGAATATTGTATATGGGTTTGTAGTAGTTATTTATAGTTCTAAGTTAATAATGATTTAGGAATGTGTTTGACTTAGTCTTATGGTTATTGATGCTAATGGACCATGCTTATGGTCCAGTCGCATGACTGAACCAGGTGATTTGCTCAGTCGCACGACTGAGACAAGAGACTGGCCCAGTCACACGATTGAACCAATCGTATAGTTTAGTCGTGCGTATGAATGAGTCATATGGCTCAGTCGCACGACTGAACCATGCTAATGGCTCAGTCGTACAACTGTACATTGCAACCTATAAATACCATGTAATTCATGGTAAAAGGTAACACTTCGAATTATTTCATACCCTAGCTGTCAAGAGAGTTCTATCACGTCCATCCAAGTTCACAGTTCATCCCAGATCGTTTTCTATTCATTCTTAATGTTGTTCTATCGTTAGATTGATCCGGGTTTACGTTCTCACTTATTGGATCGCCAATCAAATAGGATTCCGGTATGTTTGATTAGGTTTCACGTTGAATCAGTTAGTACTCCGTACATACACAGTCCTAACATCATCCATGAAGGATGATGATATGATATTGTTGTTGATGGAATATGATTCCCACATTTGGTGGTGATCCATCCATACTTACAATGAATGATAAGTATGCTATTTATACTAGTCTAGAGTTTATAATATTTACAATATAGACCCTAGACTAATAGTTTGTTGATTCTTGCTCTTCAAATCTGCATCTTTAATATAAATTGGAAATCTCAATCTTTTTAAAGGTGCTTGACTCAAAAATACTCCCCCTAAATTGTAGATTTCCAATGTGAAAATAAAGCTTGATCTTGTTTTTGTTGAATAGTTGTTCCAAGCCGAGAGTTTGTTGTTGTTGTGGAAGCGAGGTTTTCAAAACTTTAGAACAACCAATTTTTTTTGTTTTATAACCCGAGTCAAACACATAAACCCGAAGTCACATTGTTTTGTTGATGCCAGCCAGAATACCAAGCCTGATTTTGTTTTGTTGATCACAAGCCCAATCCAAATCACTTAGCTCATGTAAGTTTTTTATTTGTTCATCCGTTGAAACAAAGATCATGTCCGCTGATGTCCACTCCTTCGAATTCGCTAAGGCACGATCAAGCTTGTCCAGGTATGCGTATATGTATGATCTTGTTCAGTGAATTGCAAATTTGTTAAGAGAAGAACTGTAAGGTTTTATATAAAGGCTGAGGCAACCAAAGCAACCAAAGCTTCCTGCATGCATGCACTCAGTACCAAGTAGAAGATGCTTCGGATGTTTTATACTTTGAACAAGAATTATTCAAAGTATAAAATCTTCCGAAGCCAAAGTTGCTTCGAAAGCTTTATACACTGCACAAGAATTATTCTAAGTATAAAGTCTTCTGAAGCCAAAGACCAAATCTTCCGAAGCCAAAGATGAAGTCTTCCGTAGCTTCAAAGACAAAGTCTTCCGAAGCCAAATGAAGTGAAGACTGATTTCGTTCGAAGACTTAGAAGAACATGCTTTTCTCTGATGTACTTTTGTATAAAGATGACCCACTTTCTGCTGCAACTCTGAAGACTCACCAACTTGCATGAGTTGGTGAAAAGGTCCATGCTTTTGCAACTGTACATTGAGGTCTTGGTCTGTAACTTTCTACTTTATGTACTTTTATCATTTTTGTAATATATTAGGATGTGAGCTTTGGCATGTCATAGTCACTAGTCAAAAGGCAATCTACCTTTTGACTCTACATTGATTTTGTTATCTTTCAATGTTCCAACTGACTTTCCAAGTATAGCCGGTTATAGGATATAGTAAAAAGTATCTCAGGGTCTTTTAATTTAAAAAACACTTATGCATTGTAACTCTTATAAGAGAACTTGAGATTAATATACAACATTCTTGAAAACCATACATATTGTTCTTGAGTTCTGTCTCATTGTTACTTGTGTTCATTGCATCTTGTTCTTAAAGTCGGTTCCCTATTTGAACTGTTAAGTGTTCTAACACTCTCCTCATTGTGAGATTGATTGTAATGACCATCCCTTAACCGGTCCTGCAACTGGTATTACAGCATTCCAGGCTCTTGATTGTAAGATCTCACCATCTTAAATATCCTCAGTTCTCACACCACTTAACATCTCAAATGGCAACATCAAAGTCTGATATGGAAACCGGTACCATGGTAAAGTCTCCACTGATCGCTCCTGATAATTTTGATACTTGGTGTTTAAGAATGGAAGGCTTCATCAAGTCACAAGACAACATGATGTGGGAGTCTGTTACCATAGGACCTTACATTCCAGGCACCTCTTCAGCTGCTACTGGAGGTGCATGATCCTAAAGGAGATGGTTGACTACTCTGAAAAAGATAGAAAAAGAATAGATGTAGATAAAAAAGCCATGATTGCCCTCCAAACTGCTCTTCCAAATGCCATCTAAAGAGGCTTTAAGAAGTGCAAAACTACTAAGTAGCTATGGGATGCACTGAAGCTGATGTATGAAGGGTCTACTGAAGCTAAAGAAAACAAGAAAGACCTTCTGAAGCAACAGTTTGAGAACTTCACCTTTAAAACAGGTAAAACCATGACTTAATAATACTTCAGGTATGTTAAGATTATGGACACTCTGGTGGATGTTGGAGTGAAACTGGAGAACATGAATATTATAGGAAAGTTATGTCTTCTCTTCCTAGACAATGGACACACTATTGTGTGGTCATTAAGAGGACTGAAAATCTCAAGACCCTCACTCTCACTGAGTTGTATGGCATACTCAGTGGTTACCAGATGGAGATGAACATGCAAAATACATCTGGTAACTCTTATAATCAATAGAGTTCTGCCCTGCATGTGGTTGAAAGGGATTGTTGAGAACCACAACACCATTTCATCTCTTACCCTGACAACTCACCAAAGGGCCCTTTCATCACCTTCCCTGAGAAACCAAGGGAGAGCTACATCCAAGGAAGCCCATTCCAAGAGACAAGCTCATCACAAGCCTTTGTATCTCATGATGAAAGCACATGCAAATTTCTCTTCACCCTTGAAGACTTGGAATGTAACCATCCGGATAATCTGGAGTATATGGAGATAGTTCAAAAATCGCTCTTCTCACTCATAGATCCAAGAAATTATAAAAGAGGACAGAGAGAAAGTTTCCTAGCAATGTATCTAGTGGAAAGTTTAGTCTTGACAAGAGCAAAGTAAAGTGTTACAACTACAAGGGGACACTTTCCTAGGGAGTGCAAGGCAACCAGGACAAATGGTGGCTAGGGACAACCCAAGCCAAACTACACTGAGGGAGCTCAACACACTGAGAAGCCCAAGCAACAAGCCGTAGTTTTTGTGAAGAAGGAGGCTTTGACTGGAGCTTCTAGGTAGAAGATGTGTCTCCAAACCAAGCATTGATGGCAGATCTTGATGAAGCCAAGGTATTAGAATATCTTTGTACCCCTGAGTGCATTGCTAAAGTAAACAAATATAGGTCCTATAACTTAGAGATGAGATCTCATCTTGAGTCCTTGAACATCTTAAAATTTGATTTCAAAAGAGCTAAAAATGAGTATAAGTTAAAAATAGAAGACTTAAAGAAAACCATTTCAAATCTTAAACATGAGCATACAAATCACAGGACTCAAATCAAAGATCTTATCACTAAGTTAACTGAGTGTCAGGCTGAGCTAGTTATCAGCAAAGCCAATACAGAGAAACATGTTCTTGAAGAAGAGACCTTTAAGAACATAATATCCTCATCCCTGCATTTCAAAGTTTGTTATCAAAACAAACAGGGATTGGGATCTAGTGAGATAGCTCTTCCATACACTCTGTTGTCTGTAAGATCTCCTAGGTGTGTAACTAGTCAAGATGAGCTTCCATCCATAGATCCAAGTGAACAAGAGGATAAAGAGGAGACAGTGAAGGATAGATCTGGGAAGAGTGAATAAGATCATCCTAACAAGGATCACTATTCTCCTGAGGAGAGAAAGAAGTCAGGGATGACAAAGTCAAAGAGAAAGAACTTTAGCCGAGCAGCCAAGAGAAGATCAAAGAGAGCTCAAGAGATCAAGGCCACCTTCAACTTCAAGAAGAAACAAGTTTTTATCTCTACAGGTTTTGAAGTGGTAAAGACTGAGGATACAACTTTGAAGTCTACTACCAAGAGTTCAAGTTCATGTCCAATTCATCCCTGTTAAGGAATGAAGGCTGATCAGCTATGTAACATTGCTATATAGCATGAACCATCCACCTCCAAAAGCAAACTTCACCCTAGGAATCCTACTACAACATCTGAAAGGATGAGGATGAAGATGGAAAGTGATCAAACTCATTCTTCCATTCACAAGAAGACTCTCAGAAGAAAGAAAATTGATTGCATTATATGTGGCAGTACTTTTCATCTGGCTAAGGATTGCATCTACAATCTTTAAAGTACTATCAACATAATAAAGAAGAAGACTTCTGAGAGGAGCAAGAAGAAGAAAGCTTCGAAAGAAATATGTGTTTCTTTTGGAAGCTCCAAAATGAAAATGAAGACAAGTGAAATATTGTCTTCAGATGAAAATTTGGTCTCGGAAGAAAGGAATGCTTTCGAAGCACTAAAGCTTGCTGCAGTGAAAGCAAGATCTTCCGAAGGGTCAATCTCCAAAACTTCTGAAGTTGTAAAAACATCCGAAGCTTTGAAGGTCAAGTCTAATCTTTCAAAGATGGTGTGGAAGATAAAGGAAGACCATGTGATTGAGAATTCTTCATTAACAACATCAAATGATCCTAAAAGTCTCAGTATAGGATCAATTACTATTGCACTGTCTTTAGTTCATTTTAAAAAGCCTAAGACCACTGAGTCTTGGGTTTTCAAATGTAACTAACTCTCCTTTATTGTAAAGGAACAGCTGAGGACCAAGAAGAATGTATGTATTATTGATAGTGGCTGTTCCAGGCACATGACATGCAATGGCTCTTTGCTCCAAAACTTTGAAAGAATTGATAGAGCGTCAGTTGATATTGGAGGAGATGCTGGAGTTTACATTACAGGAAGGAGCAAGGTCATAAATGGTAAGCTCAGCATTGAGAAGGTAAACTTTGTTAAGGAGCTTGGGTACAATTTACTGTGTGTATCCCAATTTTGTAACCAGAGACATAACATGCTCTTTACTAAGTATGAGTGCATTGTTCTCAAGCCCGGGGTGGTTATTCCTCAAGAGCATATCCTGCTTAGAGCACCCCAGAAAGGGAACATGTACAAGATGGATTTACAGGAAACATCCCTATTAGGAGAAGTTTCTTGCTTTCTATCTAAGGCTAATAGTGATGAGTCTTTCCCTTGGCATAAAAGAATATGCCATATAAACTTTAAGAACATGAACAAATTAATTAAGAATGATTTGGTAACTGGAATGCCAAAGAAAGAGTTTGATGTGATGATCACTGTGTCGCATGCCTGAAAGGGAAACAACACTTGGTGTCTCACAGGCCAAAGGGAAGGAACTCTATCACTACTCCCTTACACTTATTAAATATGGATTGCTTTGGCCCCAGCAGTGTAATGAGTCTAGGAAGGACCTCATATTGTTTAGTGATCATAGATGATTTCATAAGATTCACTTGGGTTTTCTTCCTTAGAACTAAGGATGAAACTCCTGATATCTTGAAGAACTTCATTCTGAAAATTGAGAATCAAAGCGATCACAAGGTCAAAATCATAAGATGTTTTCAAGGAACTGAATTCAATAACCAAATTCTTGATACATTTTGTGATGAAAAGGGTATTACTGAAGGGGTTTGTTAGAACACAAGACATAGTTTAACCACTTAAACTTTGTAAAATGCAGCGGAAGTTTAGCTCTATAACTTTGTTTATAAGCTGAAAATCTCATGTTCTATTTGATGTTTTAAAGTGTAAACAAACCCAAGAACAAAGGGGATCTTTTATGTGAATAAGAAAGCTATGAAGACATGTAAATGTACATAAAATCACAGCTACATTGAGCTATGAAAACTACCTTTCAGCAGCAGCAAAAACCGACACAAATAGGGATGTTGGATGCTGAAAATTCGGCCAAGGCTCCAAGAGAAGGATCCCTCAAGCTTGTATACCCCAAGCTCTTTGCAAAAACACCTTCTTGTTAGGAAGAAACACCACAAAACAGCTCCAAAAACCCTTCTTTTCTGCCTTGTTTCCGTAAACAATGAGAGAGAGAGAGAGGAGTTTGATCAAGTTTGCATGTGTGTTAGAATGAGAGATGTGAAGTCCAAGACTAGTAAAGTGTGTGTCTTCTCAAGAAAGAAAAGGAACCAATGAACACAAGGGGGGGGGGACGGCCAAAAAATTGGTTCAAAAGAGGTTTCCCTCTTTTAATCAAACACACAAATTAACTAGTCTTGTAACTTAGTTATACAATTAACCATTTAATTGTATAAGTTATATATATGTACTCTCATTATTATTTGGTGTTATCTAACATATTTAAATAACACTTCAAATAATATTATTGAACAAAATATTCTAATAAGTTGTTCCTTCTCATATGCAACTTATTTA
>BJCO01636648.1:0-11518 GCA_018326465.1 Flaveria floridana
GACTACAAGTTCATCAATCACAAGATGGAATTTTCATCAACCAAGACAAGTATGTCCATCAGATTCTCAAGAAATTTAACATGGCAGACTGTACATCAAGCAAAACACCATTTGCAACTGGACTGAAGTTTGGACCAGATCCAAAAGGCACTTCAGTTGATCAGAAACTTTATAGATCAATGATAGGTGCTCTGATGTACCTTACAGCAAGTAAACCAGATATCATGTATGCAGTATGCATGTGTGCTAGATATCAAGCAGATCCAAAAGAATCAGACATTAATGTTGTTAAGAGCATCTTTAGATATTTGAAAGGCAAACCAGCACTTGGTTTGTGGTATCCTAAAGATGGAGACTTGTCTTTATATGCATACACAGACAGTGATTATGGTGGATGCAATAACAATAGAAAATCCACTACAGGAGGCTGTCAGTTTCTTGGATCAAGATTGATCTCATGGCAGTGCAAGAAACAGACAAATGTCTCTGTGTCAATAGCTGAAATAGAATACATAGCTGCTTCTGCATGCTATTCTCAAGTGTTATGGATACAAAACCAAATGCTTGACTATGGCTTTAATTTTCATAAAAAGCCCATACACATTGACAATTCTGTAGCCATGTTTATAACAAACAATCCTGTTCAACATTCAAAAACCAAACACATACAGATTAGATATTATTTTCTAAGAGATTGCTCAGAAAAGGGTCTGATCCAGTTGATCAAAGTTCATACAGACAATCAATTGGCTGATCTTTTTACAAAATCATTTGATTCAACTAGATTTGAATTTCTAGTTCAGTCACTTGGTATGATCAACTATACAAGAACAAACTAACGTTTTCAAACATTAAAATCAAACAGTCTTGATTTTCTCAAAGTCCAAAACAATGTTCCACTTCTATCTTTTTCAAAATTAAGATAACATGCAAACTAATCATTTCTAACATTGAATCACACATACACTTCATGAGAAATGATAATACACTAGCATAGCTCTTCACTTGAGTCTTTTTCCACTAATAATGACTGATGATAGCTTGTTTGATATGTGGTTAGGCTCAACATAGGACACCTAACAGCAGATACAATAGTGAAGAACTAAATTCTCATGATTATGTGATCAACAACACAACTTGGTTTATGGTAAGTACTGATTTCTTTAACATAGATAGCTTGAAATCTAACTTCAATACACCAAGTGAAATAGATTATAAATTGCTCAATTAAAGTGTCTCCTCTGTTATGATAATCATAGACCTGGAGTACACCAAGACATTCTTTATTGTGCTGAGCACAGACCTAAATGTTCTTATTCTTGATCAATAAAAGATTCCTAATGAGGAACACATCCTATAAGGATGATCAATCAATAAAGTCTTTATGACTAGCTTCCAAAGAGAAGTGCAAAAGAATCCTAAAATGGATCACCTAATAAACAAGAAAATGATTGAGCATTTATCATCCTATGTAGCTAGGTCTTAAGTATTGAAACTACTTTCTAGCTTATCTTGAGGAGAATCATACATAGCATACAATAAAATATGGGTTACACACAACTCATGTCAATCAACACACAACATGACAATCGCTCACTGTTTAAACCAACCATTAATACCATGCTTGAGTTTAAGTGGATCAATATATCTACAATTAGCATTGTACTTGTCTATGTCTATTCTTCAACATCAAACAAACAACTTAGTGAAGAACTACAGACTAGTATGATCTCATGGTATGTACATATGATTCATGTAGTTTCTGATTAAACATGCATTTTGAGTAAACAAAGGATAAAATTCTTGTTGCATCACAAGTAAATCACTCTTAAACAAATGTTTGGACTTTGATAATTTCAAAATTAACCATATATAATTTTTTGTCAAATTTTTATAAATATGCAAAAATTTAGGGGGAGAATTTGAATATTGAAATTGTCAAAGGCAGCAAAATTATGCATTAACATTCAAATTTGAAAAATAAACAAAGCTAAAGTCAGGCCAACCCTAGCAACCAGCATGTTCACACATATATATTTGTTTGTTTATTTATTGCACAATATTGCTTAGAGTGATATCAAATCATCCATATATTGAAGTGTTAAAATTCATTATTTTAACATACATTTAAGTATTTTTGAAAAATATTTAACATTAATTTGAATATATAAATTAAAGATTTTTTAAATTATTAAGAATTAATTTGAATATATGATTTTTCAAACAGACCAAACAATCACACCATTCAAAAGTTTATTAAATTTTTGAAATTTTTCACAACTATTCATACAACGGATAAGTAAAATTTCATTCCCTGTGAACAAATTTTGCATAAAACAGTGACAACTGTACATAAAGCAGATAACCAAAATTGTTCATCCGCTGAAGGTACAGTACCACACAAAATTACAAGTGTTTGCAGCGCATGAACAAAATTGTTCATCCGCTTTGAATATCATTACACGTGTTTGTAGTGCATGAACAAAATTGTTCACCTGCTGTGAACATCATCCAAAATTATACAAGTGTTGATAGCGCATGAACAAACTTGTTCATCCGCTGTGAACATCATTCTGTCATAAAGTACTCCATAGCATATGAACATTTGATCATCTGCTGTAAATATATTACAAAGCAAAGTGTCTACAGCGCATGAACAAAAGTGTTCATCCGTTGTGAAAATAGTTGAAAATAAAGTCATACAGAGCGTATGAACAAAATTGTTCATCCGCTTTGTGAACAGTGCAAAAGTATTATCCACAGTGTATGAACAAAATTGTTCATTCGCTTTATGAACAGTGCATAAGTATTATGTACAGCATATGAACAAAATTGTTCATCCGCTATGCAAACAGTGCACAAGTATTATGCACAGCGTATGAACAAAATTGTTCATCCGCTTTGTGAACAGTGCATAAGTATATTGTACAACATATAAACAAAATTGTTCATCCGCTTTGCAAACAGTGCACAAGTAAAGTGCACATCACATGAACAAAATTGTTCATCCGCTTAATGAACAGTACATTCATAAAAGGGTCCACAGCGTACAGCCAAAACTGTATAGCGGACACTGTGTCCACAGCGGACACTGTTCCCACAGCGGATAACCAATTTTGATTCAAATTATTTCACAACAGACATGTACTGTATACACAGCGGACACACAAATTGTACGTTGTATATATAGTTTACACTTGTAACTTTTTCAAATCACCACGAGTGAAAGTGAGAAAATCAGTAAAATTTCAAATCCTTCGATAAACCCTTAACCCCTGTTCATCAAAACCATAATTTTGATTGATATATTGACCGATTCACAATCGATTAGTTATAAGAACATGATTCTTAACATTAATCATTCGTTAAAACATCATGTTATGAGATTCTGATTCAAACATTGTTTGACATAAGTCAAAATTGAACTGAAATCTTGAACATGAATCATTTGATGTTTTAAAACATAATCAGACACTGAATTTGGGGTAGATGACCATAGTCGACTGTGTTTGAAATGTTTATTTGATGAAATTTGATTAAATGTTTATCGGATTCATGCTCAAACAGGATGTTCATGTCCAAAATCAAACAAAAACTAAGTTTTGATCTTTAAAAATGTTGAAAGTTACTTAAAATGTGTTATAACATAGTAAACATGTTCAAAATGATGCAACAAACATGAAAAATTAATCAATTTGGCATGACATTCATCAGACAAACATTAATTGAATCTTCATTCAATATGCATTAAATGATCATATTTCAATCTGATAGGTCAAACTGAAATTCATGATCAAACAGATATAAGATCAAACTTATGTATGTGTTAAACAAAACAACTTGTTGATGATGAAGAAACAAAATATAACAATGTTTTGGATAAAATCAATACAAATTAGACAAGAATTTGCAAAATCAAATTTGACAATATGTTGACTTTTAAAAAGTCAAACTGGTTCAATTAGAAAATTGCAAAGAATAAACATACTCAAGTGTTTAACCATACATTCAATCATCTCATAACATACACAATATACTAACATACACTTGATCATCAATTCATCATTGCACTTTATTTGCATACTCAATACTAACACTTAATCTTTTTATTACAGATATGGCAGAGTTAGTGTTTGTAAGAGATCACAACATATGTGCATTTCTTGATCCTGACTCTCCTAGGTCAGTGAACTACAAAGACATGATTCAAGCAATTAGACAGACAACACTTGTGCATGCCATGACTTTTAGACCAGACATCTATGAAGATCACATTGTCTAGTTTTGGACTAATGCACACCTTGTAGAGAATGATGATCAGCAAGTAGTTATATCTACTGTGCATAACCAAGATATTATCATCTCTGAAGAATTGATCAGAATGGTGTTGCAATTGGGTGAAGAAGATGCTCTAGTCCCAATTGAGTTTGATGAACGCTATGTCCTACATGTGTTCAGGAAAATAGGCTATACAGGAACTATAGAGAGAAAGCAGATCAAGAAGGCAAATATGTGTGCACAGTTCAGGTTCTTGATGCACACTTATCAAAAAACCATGACAAACATAAAGACAGGATGGGATGCAACATCTCTAAGGGCATAATGTGCATTAGCAAGCATCATTGCAAGAAGGCCATTTAACTTTGCTGCATAAATTCTCAATGGCCTTGTCTAGAACATCACAGAAGCGAGAAACATATTTCTGATGTTTCTAAGATTTCTATAGATGATTATAGATGATTTATTGCCCAACATCCCAAGAGGAGGAGCCATTTTACAGCCTGTCAATCTTAATGTGTATGTGTTCAACATGATAAGATCAAACATCTATCAAGGGGATGAGGTGCATGTCCCTCCTCATATGATTAACCATGACATCCCTGTTCCTGAGGAATTTCTTAGAATTCCAGGACAAGATGAACCATTCATGCTATTTCAACAAACCACTCAACCAACCCCAATTATTTAATCAGCTCTAATCATTCAACCAGCCCCAATCATTCAACCACCACTAATCATACAGCCTGAACCAATAGAACAACCACCAGCCATCCAAGCTCAAAACATACAACCTGATCAACCAATATCACCACAACAACCTCTAAGCCCACAAACATTCAGCCCTCAATCATTTAGTCCTCAACAAACACATTTTCCATCTCCGCCACACAGCCTAAACCTATCTGATCAGCAAACACTTTCATCTATATTGAGAAATATAGATTCATCACTTGCATAACAAACTGATGAGCATGAAGATTTTGGAACTTCATCTCATGGGCCTAAATCTGAACAAGCTGCCACTGCTACTGCGTTTGTTCAACAAAGCAGTGAGATGCTCACAGAAGAAGATATTGAGCACTCCAAGGTCTTTCTATACACTGAGTACAATAAACTCATTGAAGGATCAAATCAAAGAACTTAGAAGTTAAAAGAAAGAATCAAAGAGAAAGACAAGGAGATTGAAAAGCTTAATTCAGATCACAAAGCACAAAAGCTGATTGTGAAGGTTGTGGAGCAACAGCTAAGCCAAACAAAGAAGAAGTTAAATGAGAAAGACAATGAACTCCTTGTTTCTAAAGCTGAGATTGACTACTGGGGAAATCAGTCCATAGCTAAAGAATAGGAGATTGATGAGCTGAAAAAGATTATAGAAGCTCAATCTGAAGAAATTCAAAGGCTAAACAGGGATCTTGAATACAATGACACTCAGCTAAATGAGAAAGAACATTCAGCAAATCTTAGTGAAGATCTGAGTGATCATGAGAAGCTGGCTAGTGAAGCTGAAACAAGTCAATCTCAAATTGAACAAATAAGCTTAGCACTGATCATTCCCGAAGAATCATACACAATGGATCAGTTATTCAGTGATGCTAATCCTTATGAGAACATACACTACTCACCTATCTTGAGACAACACTTTCACACTCCTAATCCAATTTCTCAAGAAACTGGTAGTATTCCTCATGAGCCCCTGACAGACAAACAAAAGGAGTTGATCAAACAATTCAGTGAAGCGTTAAAAGATTCATCAAAAGATCAAGCATCATCATCATCTGAAACTTCTTTCTGAACTCATGAAAGGAAAAGAAAGAGATCCTATTTACCCTCTTTACTTAAAGGAAAACTAACTGAGGGTGAACAAGAAAAACCAGAGTCTCCTCCGTTAAAGCTTTTAAAAGTGAAGTCTAAACTTGTTGAGTTAGATGCTCCTCAATCATCATATAAAGCATCTATACTAGAAGAGGGGGAGATAGACCAATCTGGTGAACAACAACAAATTCCCATTATTGTTCTAAGTGATTCTAAGGAGGAAGAAGAAGAAAGGGATGAGCATGAAATAATGCAAAACATTCAAGAGCTCTTTACAGATGATCCTCAAACCTTGATGGGGATAGAGCTGACCACCAGAGGATTCCCTTATGATTCTTTCATTCATCTTAACCTATCTGAGGTTAAAGACTTGTTCAAAGACTTTCAAGAAGTCATGCAAAACAAACAAGAGCAAACATACAGGAGATACAAAGAAATAAAGGATAAACAAGAGTTTTAAAAGAATCTACCAAAAGATCCACAAATAGAGAAGATGACCTACTCCCAGGTAAAAGTTGGTTGAGTCATACAAGAGTTCCATATAGGTCATATGCAGGGAGAACACTGTCACAAATGAAAGAGATGGCTAAAGAGATATACAAGAACATGTTAGCTAATGCTCTTAAACCACATGTCTTCAGATCTCACCCTGCATCTTCTCTATCCAGTTATCATCAAGCTCCTCCTGAACTTCATGAGATAGAGGAACCAAGACAATTCATGCCTCACAGGCTATGGCCTGAAGGCAATGAGCTTCGGGAGATGATAAGTGAGAAAACAAATTTTGTCAAGCTCTATGACAAAATCACTCTCACAACAGATGCCAATGAAAGAAAAATTATGGCATGGAAATATGATGAAATCTGGGATGTTATGCTGATCAAGAGAGTATCTGGACTTGTTCAGTACTTATCATACATATCCTAACTGGGAACATTAAGCTATGAAGATAGATTGGACCTGATGCAATTGAGGATGCTCAATCACACAAACAATCTCATGGTGTAGATTTCTATCATATATTGAGAGCCTACATGAACAGACAGCATCATGAGATGAAAGCTAAAGTAGACAGAGAAGATAAACTACACATCTCAAAGCTCAGAAGAGAACAAGCTTCATCAAGCAAACAAAAAGAAGTCAGGGAAGAAACTTCTTCTGAAATTGATGCTGATCTTCTTGAAAGGGTTGGTTACCTTTTAAGGCCATCTGATTTAAACCTTATCATGAAGAAGATAGATGGCAATCAATACCAGCATCCAATAACTAGATGGTATTATGATGAATCATATTTTGAAGTGGTGCTGGAAAGAAAGCTGGAAGGAAAAGAAGCAGCAGACATAAGACTTTTTGAACCAGTTGAGATAAAGCTGCTTCATCTATCCTATGTCTCATTCCTGAAAACCAAGAGATTCCCTGCCATTGAAGATGTGTTGTGTATGGGAGATTGCTGCTATTTCATACACATGTTAAGAATTTTGGGCACTGTGTATCTAAATGCTGCATTGAAACAAAGATTGCAAACATATCAACGGCCCCTCACACACATAGAGGGAATAACAGGAATGAGAATATCTGAAAACAACAATTTGGAAATTTTGAAAGGCAATCATGTTGTAACCACACTGGTTAGCAACATTGATGTGCGTAGCCTTGATCAGTAAACTTTGGAACAGCTTGTTCATTTGAAAATAGATTTCAAATATGACGATCAAAAGAGTGTTGTGGACTACTTTGTAGAACACATAGTCAATTGCAGAAATGCATACAAAACCACAACACTCAAAGAACAATTGAAGGAAGCTGAAGTTGTCCAAGCCATAGAGAAAGACATTGAAGACACTCTTAAGGCTATGGAAGAGGCAAAGAAGCTGTCAGAAGAAGCTGGACCATCTCACTCCTGAGGTTTCTTATCATCACTGGCAGAACAAACAACCAATACATAACCTTATTTATGATTCTTAGTTTATCCTTCAATCATACAATCATTCAATCATACAATCACTCCATCATACAATCATGCATACATATGTTATTATACATATGATAATCATACAATCATTCAATCATGCATATAAGATATCTTATGCTCTTATGAACAAACAATCATAATGTCACATGGTTTTATGGATATGACAAACATACAAGCATTCATACATATGTGTTTAAAACATACACATGGATTCAAACATACATTCACATGTTGTTGATATAAAAACATGACATTCATGCAAACATACATTCATACACCAATACATACATTGTCACACACAATCATTCACACTACATATGATAATTTAACACTTGCAATCATACAACTAAAATCAATCATTTCAATCATGTGTTGAAACAAACTCATGTAATCATGCACAAACAAACATACAAAATTAATCACTTTAATTACACAAATGTAATTATAATGACAAATATACAATCAATCAAACATATATATGATCAAACAAAACAAGCATTCAAACAATCAATCACACATTGTAAACAAACAAGTCAAACAATCATACAGGTAAGATTACACTTGTGCAATCTTATAAACAATCAATTAATCAACACAGACAAATGCTACACTTGTAATCAATCAATATACATAAGAATAGTCAATCATTCATAACAAACAATCAATCATGCATAACAAACTTAAGTAACACACATCAACATCATTAACATAAAACAGAAAACAAAATGTACATAATGTTTAGGGGGAGTATTGTTGGATTCCTTATATCAAACAAAACAAAATCAACACACACATATAATTAACAAACAAAACAATCATCAAATCTATGGTAACATCATACTTAGGGGGAGTACTGTTGGACTTAACAAAGTACATTAAGAATTAATGCAAGAAAGTATAATGCTTGCCATTATCAAAACAATCAACCACATGCATTTCAACATACAATTCATACATTAGAAACACATTAACATCATTAACATTCATAACAATCACTAACATTTATGTAAATTTTCTTTTTCAGATTTGTAGATAAAGAATTTTTGCTAAGTCATTCATAGTGGAAGAGTTAACTCCACAGCAGATGAAGAGTTCCATCACAGTGGATAAACAAGCTTCACAGCGCATGAACAAGTGTTCACAGTGGATGAACAAGCTTCACAGTACATGAGCAAGTGTTCACAGCAGATGAACAACTTCTACAGCGGATGAAGAAGTTTCACTGCGGATGAACAAGTATCACAACGGATGACTAGTTCCACAACCGATGAAGAAACTGTTCTCATAGCGGAGGAAGAACTTCTCCACAGCGGATGACTTATTCCCACTGCGGATGACTTAGATACTTAGGATTATTTTTATGTAATTTTCATTTACATAAGGGTAGAATAGTAATTATATATAGCTTTTGTGTATAGGCTATAAATAGCACTCTACCTTAATCCTTTGTAAGATTTTGAACGATTTTCTATCAAACAAGCATTTTCAATTTCTTGTGCATTCTAACACACAAAAACACGCACATACACTGAAATCATACACATTAATCATGGGTTTCCACACCATGTTTAGTGTTTGTTGATTTGTGAGAGAATATAAAAGATCCTTGGAGAAATCAACTTGTTCATATTGAATATCATTCTTTCTACGTTTATGTTCAATATGCTTGACTAAGTTGAGTTTCATCAATTCTGCCTCTTCAGTGTGAGTTTCTGCTCGTTTGCTTGTATACACCACTATTTCCAAGCTGGACTCATCATGTTTAGTTCCACTGGTTTCAGCCTCCTTTTCAGACTCAGTGAACTTCATCTTTTTAGTATGAGGGGAGTCATCATTACTCTCCCCTGATGAACCTTCATCACCATCATCTTTATCACTTTCTCTTTTTCTTTTCTTTTCTCTGTTATCACCCTGATCATCTTGTTCTTTTTTTGCCTCTTGTTTGATCCTGAACAACAGCTCTTTTAGAGATGTTATCTAATTTCGCAAGTCAATGATTATAGCAGCTTGCTCTTCAATCAACCCTTCCTGTTCTTCCATAGCAATTGTCTGTATGGTCAAAGTGTATAAATGACCACTTACTTCATCCTTGGAATGCTGAAGAGCTTCCTTTAGTTTCTCTATCTCCTATTCTTTTTCTTTCTTCTCAACCTCATATTTCCTTTTTATTTCTTTTAACTCTTTTTCTTTTTCATCCATCTCTAGAAGTCTGTCATGAATGATACCAGATCTTCTTTTTTGGAGATTTTCCATCTTGGCTACTTTCTTCAGAAGCTCAGAGATCATTTCATCTTTCTCATCTGGTTTATTGATCTCTGATTTCGGAAAACTCTCAGAGGGAGCTGCTTCTGAAATCACTTGCCTCACATGCATTGGCATCTGATCATCCTCCTCATCAGATGATGATTTGGATTCCTCTGAAGAGGTTGTAGAACCACCAAACTCAGCATGTTCACAGTAGAGGGTTATGACCGAATGAGAGATATAGGTGAATGATGAATTGGTGAAATATGGGGTAAGTAAACGGGTGAGGTATGGGGAGAGATGATTGGTTGTGATTGTGGAAATGGGATTGGTGATATCTGCGGTAATGGAGATGGTGTAGGCACAAATAGTGAGGCTATATCTGCTACATGAACAGAAGATCCAGTGTGAAGATCACCACCTACATCAACTTGTAGTGACATTGACCTCTGTCCTTCTTTAGCCATGCGAGCTTGCTCATCAACATGGTGTTGATTAGGAGCAGCTTGCTCTTCTTCTAAAATAGGCTCATTCATAGGAGCCTCATGTCCTTGTTCCTCTACATTCTTATATGGGTTGATTTGTTGAAACACCCATGATAGTAGAGGAAAGAAAGTCCTACTGTAAAAATTCCTTGGATCTCTCTTCTTCAAGTACTTGTAGGACTTAGCATTGTAATGAGGAATATCCATCACTGTTCCTACAGGCACTATGTTCGGAAATGCTTCATTGATAAAGCATTGAAGAAATCTGGGATACATCAGGAACATCTGTCTTCTACCCCCTTGGATGTTAGAGACCAAACCATTGAAAACATAGGCTGACATGTTGAATGGTTGGTATGGGCACAGAGCACATATGGCTGGTGATGTAGTGATAGGAATATCATTCCAACCAGTCTTCCTTTTAGACAAGCAGTGTTGGAGGATGTTGTAAGTATTCCTATAAGTCTGATGCAGCCAAAACACTCTAAGTCTTCTTGCATGCTGCACAGAAGAACATGAAGTAGAAATGCTTCAGAAGTTTTACACTTTACTTCAGAAATATTCTAAGTGTAAAATCTTCCGAAGCCAAGACCAATATCTTCTGAAGCCAGAAATGAAGTCTTCCGAAGCTTCAAAGACAAAGTCTTCCAAAGCCAAAGAACCAAGACAGATTCTTCTGAAGACTTTTATCAGACATGCTTTTATCTGATGTACTTTTTCTATA
>BJCO01636649.1:0-12580 GCA_018326465.1 Flaveria floridana
AAATGGTTTTTCAAGATACTTGTATATATTATCTCTCAACTAAGTATTACAAGACTCATGCAGAAGCATGGATACTAAGTTACAATGAGCGACTATATATACTACTGTCTATAGCTTGTTATACGTAGATAACATGCTGGGACTTACTTCTAAACAAATACTACATTGCTAGAGGTAGGGTATCTTAGATAAAGTATTATCTAAGATAAGGTAGTCATGACAGGTTCATGACTTACCTTTTGGTCACCAACTAAAGGTGGCAGCTGTACTAACTAAGGAATGGTGAACAGTAGACAAAAGTAAGGTCAACCACATGAACATGGAAGGCACCTTGCAGAGGATCAGAGTAGGCAGCAAGTGTCAGTCAGACAATGCTTTGTCCACTGGTTCATACTGTATTTCTTCCGAAGGTAAAATGGCTTCGGAAGAATAAGTTCTTCCGAACCATTTTATACTTCGTAAGACACAGCTTCTTCCGAGGCTTTGTCTTTGGAAGACTTTGTCTTCATTCTTCTAAGTGTTTTACTTCAGAAGGAGATCTTCCAAATCTCGGAAGACTGAATTCATCCTTAGGAAGATCACCATAGAAGCTTCAGAAGTTGCAGCATTTCCTTCAGAAGCTGCAGTATAGTCTTCGGAAGACTTCTCTTAGTTTGTACAGATTTCTTCTAAGTCCTGTTTTGGTTGCATCAGCCTCAATAGATCCAACAATCTTGCAGTTTAAATTTCTTTAAGAGCTTGCAAACAAACTTCTCTTGATTGATGAAAATACCATATGTAGATTGCTGAACTTGAAGTCCAAGAAAGAAATTGATTTCTCCCATAGAACTCATTTGAAAACAAGACTTCATGATTTCTTCGAATTCACTGCACAATTTTGGACTGGTGGAACAAAATATGATATCATCGACATACACTTGTACACATAAGAGATCATCAGCATCCTTCTTTATAAATAAAGTTGAATCGATTTTCCCTTGCGTGTATCTATGTTGGATTAAGTGTTTTGACAATGTTTCATACCGAATTCTTGGAGCTTGATGAAGTCCATATAAAGCTTTGCTAAGCTTGTACAGGCGATATGAAAATTCTGAATCTTCAAAACTCGGAGGTTGCTTCACATATACATCATCGGTGATTGGACCATACCAGAATGCACCTTTAACGTCCATTTGATACACTTTGAATTTCATGAATGATGCATACCATCTTCTTGAGTGTATCCTTGTGCAACAAGTCTCGCTTTATTTCAAATGATGATGCCTCGATCATCTGTTTTGTTTCTGAACAACCATCTTTTGCCTATGGCATTTTCTCCTTCAGGTAAATCCATAAGATTCCACACTTCTTGTTTGCGGAATTGCAATAATTCTTCTTGCATAGCCTCAATCCAACCATTGTCCTCTAATGCTTCTGTAACATTTTTAGGAACAACTTGAGAAAGAAAACACGAGTATAAGCAAAGATTTGCTTGTTTTGATTTGCTTTTCATTATTCTCTTATTCAAAGGACCAACAATCTGAGATGTTAGATGTTGGAATCTTATTCTCTTGAACATGAACATCTAGATTTGATTGATTCAAGTTGGAAGGCTAATGCAATAGGCTTGAAGAATATGCATTGAAATTTGAAACTTGAGTCGGTGAGTTGATAAAGTAATCAAGATTACCAGAATCAACTACATCACTAGAAATGGATGATGTTCCAGACTCAGGTTATACAAATTCAGTACTATCATTAGGAATTGGTTAAGAAACATCTTGATCTTCTGAAACTGAATGATCTAAATCTTGATGAGATTGATCATTTTCATTGAATCGAATAGTTGAATCTTTGACAAAAGAGAAGAATGGGTAATCTGGGCTTGGATCATCTAGGTCGTCAGAATCTGAATCATCACTGAAAGAACCAAGATCTCCTTGAGATTTCTTCTTACCTGTAGAATGAAGCAAGTTAGATTGATCAAACAAGATTGAAAAGAGTTTGACAATGAATCTAAATCAAATAACCATGCTGGACCATTTGAAACTGATAGAAATGAATTTACCAGGAATTTAACATTGAATGTTTCAAGTATAACATTTGTCCTAGAGTTATAAACTTGATAGGTTTTAAAACAGGTGAATATCTAACGAAAAATCCATTATATCAAAACTGGTGAACAAACAAAAGGGGAGGGGAAAATTTGTTGAGTAAATAGAACTTCTTTAATGAACTTATAAAAAATATTCTAATTATTAAGAACTCAAAGGGACCTTCTCCTTCAAATCAGACAAACAAAGAAGGGAATTCATTGAGTTATTACGCTTTCATGTATACAACTCAATTCATCCAATTACTACAGGGATGAACCCAATCCAGAATATGAACCATAAAAGAATACGCCTATTAAACCGATCACAGGAATACCAGCTACAGTACCTATTCGGACTTTTTTTGAATATAACCGATGGAATCGTCCACTACGATACATAGGAAAGAGAAATAAAAAATTTAAAGGCTTTGTAAGAAAAGAAGCCTCGCAATATTTTTTATACATGCCAAGGTGATGGAAAACAAAGAATATCTTTTACATATCCTTCGAGTTTGTCAACTTTTGGGGAAATGATAGCAAGAAGGAGATTTTGCTTCAAATTTTCCTAGATGATAACTTGAATTTAAAATCATAACTAGACAACCAAAAGTTTTAAGAAAATCTATATTTGGTTTCCTTCCAAACGTCAACTCATATGGAGTTTTCAGTTTATCTTTCACAATTAACGTTCGATTCTGTACGAAACACGCAGTTGATATGACTTCATCCTAAAAAGTGATCGGAATTTTCGCATCTGCTAGCATGGATCGTGCAGCCTCAATCAGAGTTCTGTTCTTCCTTTCAGCAACTCCATTTTGTGGAGGAGTTCTGGGAGAACTGAACTGATGAGTGATTCCTTTTTCTACACAAAACATGTCAATATTAGCACTTTTTAATTCCGTACCATTATCACTTCTTATTATTTTCACTTTTTGATCTAATTAATTTTCATCTTTTATGATGAATTCTTTTAATAATTCAGCCGTTTCAGATTTAGCATTCAAAAAGAAAAACCATGAAAATCTTGTATAGTCATCAATGATAACTAAACAATAAGATTTTCTTGCAATACCCTTGATGTTGGTTGGTCCAAAAAGGTCCATATGCAACATCTGAAGTGGTTTGGAATTTGAGTTTATCGGCTTGGTCTTATAAGACGCTCTGTGTTGCTTCCCTTTAAAACATGCTAAGAAGTGATTAGTAATTGCAAACTTCTTGAATGGAAGTCCAATAACATGATTTCCTGCTACAAGCTTGTTCATATTCTTGAAGTTAGAATGCCCGAGACGTCTATGCCAAAGCTGACTTTCGTCATTTGAAGCTTTAGCAATGAGGCAAGTTGTTTTTGTAGACGGATCAACTTGAGACATATCCAGTTTGTATACCTCTCGATCCCTAACAGCTTTAACAATCACCCAATCCTTGCTAATCTGAAATCCTAGCTTCAAAACATAAAAGAAGAATCATCAAACAGAACAGAATATGATTTATCATAGATTTGTGAAATGCTTAACAGGTTAAAGTTCAACTGTGAACAGAAGTTGACTTTATCGAAGCTAATTGTCCCGTTGGATACTGTTCCTTCTCCTGTTATTTTTCCATATAATCATTCCTTTGGAAAGACCTCAAACCTAATAAAGGTTGGTTAGTTAATCTTTGAAAGCCATCAGTTTGATTTCTTCGAAACTGAGATTGAAATAACCTTTGCTCAATTATGAATTGGCAAATCCTTTCCTAGTTGAACTCTTTCTAAAGTAACAATTTTTAGTGTTGTGAGTTCTTTCATCACAGTAGGTACAGTATTTTTTAAAATAACAATCTTCTATGGAATATTTTCTCATATCAAAGATGTGACAATACTGTTGAAAAAACACTCAACAGTATTGTGATTGCACATGTCATAAATTTCACAGTACCTCTGTGGTATTTTAAACAACTGCTTATTAACTTTTGATGTTGATGCAATATTTGATTCTTGCTTATATTTTGGCATCAAAAAGTTAACTTGTTGTTTTTGATTTGTCAAATTTTGCTTTTGATTTGACATTTTGTTCTTTGGCATATTACTTTTTAGCTTTTGCGGATGAACTTCCTTCTTTGATTCCTTACGAAGAAATCTTTTAACAATAGCGGAAGACTTAGAATCTGAACCCGTTTTTAGTTTAGAGTTCGGTTCGTTCTTAGGACTTAGTTTAACTTCTTGAAGTGTGTTCATGTTTAACAAACCAGCAGAGACAAATTTTATTG
The DNA here is from genome assembly GCA_018326465.1 of Flaveria floridana. Taxonomy (NCBI): domain Eukaryota; kingdom Viridiplantae; phylum Streptophyta; class Magnoliopsida; order Asterales; family Asteraceae; genus Flaveria; species Flaveria floridana. The sequence continues at coordinate 4,322 of BJCO01636649.1, forward strand.
GTTTAAGTTTAGTTGCTTGATTTGTTCTTTTTATCAGATTTTCTTGACTTTTATTTTGATCATTTTTTGCTTTAGATGATTTTCTTCTTCTTCTTTGATTCCTTGATTTTGAGGAAATTGGTTTAATTTGAGATTGAATATCTTCAGGTGAAGATTCTTTTTCATTATCTTTCTCTTTAAGAACAAAAGAGTTTGAATATTCTGATATTCCTTCTTCTAGTTTTGCTTTTTCTTTATTTTTGATTATTACTTTTTCCAACGCGAATTTTGTTGGAACACAAGTTTTCTGACTTTTCTGTTTTGGTTCATATGATTTAACTTTTATTGGATGACCATTTTTGATCTTTTCAGCATCCTTTTCTTCAAAGTTTTTTACATTAGTTTTCTCTTCTTCATTGTTAGAAATATTGCTTTTTTGTGAAAAGCTTTAAGTTTAGCTTTATTTTCAGGAGAACGATCATACGTGTTAAAGTTTTCTGGTAGAGTGTTGGTTATAGATTTAGGCACTGGTTCATGTGTGAAGCCTAATCCTACTTTTTGTTTATCTTTTCTTTCACTTACCAGTTGTTCCACAATCATTTTGGAACTTTTCACCTTAGCAAGATCAACTTGAGTAGCAGCATGTGCTATTTTCTCCTATTCCAGATTTTTAGTCATTTCTTCAAGTTGTTTAGAAACAATTTCTAATTCTTTTAAACTTTTGTTCCATGACGTTTGTAGAGAAATGATCTTTTCATCTGCTATTTTGTGATTAGATTTTAGTTTATTCTGTATTAACTCCTCTTGCTTAAGTTTTTCATAGATTTTATATGAATAGGTTCGATAGTATTCAACATGTTCAAAGCAAGATTTGGTACATAGTTTTTCTCTTACTTCAGATGGTATTTCAGGATATTTTGGTGAAGAAGTTTCAGAGTTAGAGGATGAAGTTTCAACCTTCGGTTGATCAGACTGTGCCATCAAAGCAATTTCATCTGAATCCTCTTTAGGATCAGATTTATCAATCCAGTCATAATCATCTTCTTCATTCTCATTGTTACCTTCAACTTTAGGATCACAGTCCTCTGACCAGTCTTCTCCTTGGACTTCTGCAATAAGAGATAAACTAAAGGTTAGATCATTAGTAAATTGCCTAGCATATGCACTCCATTCATATCCGTACTTATCACTAACAACTAGAGCTTTCTTTGGCTCATCAGATGACTTAGATTCATCTTTAAGCGCAGGCATTAAAGACTTTGATATGGCTTTTGGAATGTCTTCTGAGATGATTATTGAAGCCTCTGATTGCTAGAACTAGCTTGGGCATTTCCTCTATTGTTTCTGGGAGCTTTGCATTCCCGAGAGAAATGTCCATAACTCTTGTAGTTGAAACATCTCGACTTAGACTTGTTAAATCCAATAGTCTTATTAGCACTTGGCTTGTATTTCCTGTTGACATATGAGTGTTTCTGAGTTCTGTAGGCAATCATCACCATCTATCAGTTTAGATCCATTTCTTCTACATCTTCTGGATCCATTTCAAATAAATCCTACAAAACAAGATCTAATTATGTTAGATGACTACCCTGATATGCTTGAAAGCTTGCCATGAAAGCAGTAAAGGCAATTTTAGAGTCTTCATCCTCTAATAGGATGTTTATGACATCTTTAACTTCGCTAGATTTAGCATAGTTAACAGATGGAGTCTCTATTTGAGGTTTAGAACTTTGAGAATTAGGAGAGGACTGAGGTTGAGATTTAGTTGCATAAGCAGGAGCACTTGTGAATGAAGAATCAATAAAGAACCCTGCTCCAACAAATAGATCTCCCTCTTCTTCAGGTGAACTTTCATTCTTTGCCATAAAGGCATTCTCAACAGTATTTGCAAGAGATGCAACAAATTGATATTGTGACATTAAGGCTGTTCTGTCATTATTCCTCGAACTTTCATCAATTTCAATAGACTCAATCTTGGCAATCAATAGATCGAGATCCATAGGAAATTTCTCTGTATGCTTTGGCGGTGTCACTGTTTGTTTCCAAGATGATGGTAAAGCATTGAGAAGTCTAATATTTAGATCTTCAAGATCATTTGTAATGCCAGCTGTTGACATCTCAGTGGTAAGCTCCACAAATCTGCTCATCATTTGATTAATGGTTTCACCAGATAAATGTTGAAATAGCTCTAACTGCCTTTTTAGTTTTTGCTTTTTGAGATTTTGAATCTCTTTACCACCTTCACAGATTGTCTTTAAAGCTTTATACATGGTGTAACCTGTCTGATATCCATCAAGTCTAGCTTGGACTTCAAGAGGTAGTCCTTTACACATTAGAGAATATGCTTTAATATCATTCGTAACCTTTTTAAGATCATCACCTTGTAGACCATCTTCAGGGTAAGGTTCTGATGAGTCATTAGTATAGACAAATCCTCTATCAGGCCCATCAGTAGTAATAGAAATATGGGGTCCTTTTTCTATTGATTTCCAAAGATCAGTATCAATAGAATTAAGGTGATGTTTTAACCTAAGTGACCAGTTTTTCAAATCAGCTCTGTTTTTCAACTTAGGAACTCTATTTTCAGAATCCTCAAATTTCACCATTTTTGTATTTTGATTTTAAGAAGAAGAAATGTTTTTGTTGTTTTTTTAAGTTTTTGAATTATAACAACGAATTGAAAATATTTTTGAATTTTTCAAATTTAAAAAAAAATCTAAGTGTTGAAATGATGAGCCTAAACAGTGATGAAACGCCTCAACAGTTGTGGTACTTCTGACTTAGAAACGTCTAAGGGCTTGCCTTAGAATTCTCAAAATGCCCAACTTGAGATGCGCTTGAATAGTTGAAAAGTGCCTAAACAGATGTCAGACGCCTGGGTTGAAAAACGCCCAAACAGTTCAAATGCGCCTAAATAGTTGAGATGCGCCTAGAATTACTTAGTTTCCAAAGTGCCCAAATAGTTGAAAACGTCATAGCAGTGGTAAAACGCCTAGTCTAAAAACGCCCAAACAGTAGTAAAGCGCCTGAACAGTTGTCAAGCGCCTAACACTTAGGCAATTTTTAGTAGTGTTTTAACCCTAATGCGCCAAATTCAATAATTTCTTATGAACATAACAAACTCAATTCTTCTGAAATTCTTCAAAACTTGATGAATTGATCTAAAAACTTCCAATTGGGTAGTATTTAGACCGATTAACTACCCTTTAACTTCAATTTCTTCAATTAACAATAACAAATCACTCTTTTGTTCAAATTTTCATTTCGATTGTGAAGAACAGGTTTGAATAAAAATTCAATCAATTCACTGATTTTGAACTACTCGTACTACAAATTGTGATTCAATTCATGTTTCTAATGATGAAACACAACTGAAATCAACAATATATTAATCGAATTGCTTATCAAACACAGATTCAAGTGATTTTAGAGTTTGAAAGTTCGTACAAACTCAATCACTGAACCAACAGCTCTGATACCATTTGCTAGGATCAAATGAATCGATCTATGATGATGTTAGAATGCAATTTAATCAAAAACATACAAATGTAATCAAATCAATGCAAACAATCAAGAAAAATTCATAGTAGTTCATTGATAGTAGCAAAGACAATTACAAGTGCAAGTAGCAGTTACAAGTTCAACTAATTCGTTAGTCTATTCTTGTCTAGTCTCGTCTACCTGCACACACATCTAAGCTATTTATACTATAAATAAACAAAGGAACAAAATTTACATAAACAGTCCCTATACTATGACAAAACTATACAAAAGACATCTAAAGACTACATGTTAATCTTCAAGAGGCTCTAACAAAACTTTCTAAAATCAGTTTATTAACAATGGATTCTATTAACTTTGCTTAACTTGGTCATGCTTCTAAACCTCCAATGCTTAAACACAAATCTGAGTTTAAGCAATGGAAAATCAGGTTTAAAAACTATATTACAGGTGTAGATACGGATTATTGGATATCAATATGCAAAGGGTCTTATATTCCAGTGTCATTGAATGCTGACCAAGCTGCACAATACAAGACAGTCAAAATCCCTATTGAGGATCCAAATCTTAATCTTGATGATGATGATTACAAGAAGATTAAGGTTGATCTTAAGGCCTACTCCATTCTAACTCAGGCTTTAAAGATGGATGTCCTCAAAAGATTGGAAAATATAGTACAGCTAAAGGTGTATGGGCTGCACTACAGATCATGTGTGAATGAAGCAGTGAGGTCACTGAGATTAACAAAGACAAGCTGATTAGTCAATATGAAATGTCCATCACACCAAAGGAGAATTTATCTCAAAACAGCTTCATAGATTTGTCCAAATGTTAAATGATCTGGAGATAATGAGGGTCACCTACATGAAGAAAGAAATGAATAATGCTTCACAGTCTACCTGAGAGCTGGAAGCAGAATGTGACCATGCTAAAAAGTACACTTGATTTGGGGAGTACAAGTTTAGATATCATGATAGCTGTAAGGCCCCGTTCCCGGACACCTCACAGTTGGTCATTTATCACACATAAAACATACATTTACTTAAAACATCACAGCGGAAATTAATTAAAACCATTTCATATATTACTGAACGCTTTTGCAAAATAATACAACGTAGTTAACTGTTACATAACATCATAATTTGCATTACATCACAAAAACATCATTATTATACAAATGGATGTCATACCAAAAATGCCAAGTAGCTGCCCCATGCCATCCTCAGCAACTCTTACCTGCCAACTGAAAAATACATAAAAGTCAGCGTTGCTGAGTGAGTTCTAGTTTTATACAAAAATATAACATACTTTACTTTCGTTAAAACCCTTCTTTGCTTTCATACGCGATCATGCATCATACGTACAAATAGATAATATCGTTATTATCTTCCATTATCATTTGTTATTTTTCCTCATCATATTTATACTTTCATTCTATGTCATTTACTTTCTCTTTCGTATACATTCTTTCATTTCGTACTTTTCATTATCTCTTAATTTCATTCTCATACTTTCGTATCGTACCTTATTCTTTTATTTTCTTACTTTCTTTTTGTACGTTACGTCATTCTTTTACTTTCATACGGATCGATGAACAATACCCTTAACATTGTGCACGAAGTAGATGTTGGGCCTGTGGTAATTAAATCACGAACATTGTGCATGAAGCTGACCCAGTCACCTAGGGCAAGTCATCCCTCCCTTTCATTCAGACCAGTTGGCAATACCCCGATCATTGTGCACAAAGCTGATGTTGGGCCTGTGGTAATTATCTCACGAACATTGTGCACGAAGCTGACCCAGTCACCTAGAGCATACCACAAGGTCTTGTCAATATTAATGATTGACCCTGCATGCATCCTTCGGGTTATCAAAACCGCACACAGTTGAGCTAACGACAACCTGGTCGTGCACCTCCTTTCTATTTTCTTGCAAGCCATTCTTTCATTCATTACGTTTTACTTCTCATCTTTGTTATCTTTCACTTTGTTACGTTATTCTTTACATTCTTTCAGACATTTGTCATACTACGTAAAGTAATAACATAATATTTAACATATTTTATAATATAATATAACTACTTTGAATACCATTAAAAGATAACACATTATACATGCCATACATCAATCATACATACTATAACCCTAAACCATCCCATAATCATGCTTAAAATGGGTAATCGTAGCCCATGGGTCAAATCAGGTCAAACCCTAAAATTTATGGTTTTCCTAAAAATTCAGAAATAATTCAAAGTATTTGGGCGCATGAGGACTATTTGGGCGTTTTAGCCCTGTTTGGGCGTTTTACCACTATGTAGGCGCCTGAGCATACACTTAAGTCATTAACACTTAGGCGCATAGGCCTTATGGGCGCATGGGCACTATTGTGGCGCATGGGTTGACACTTAGTCATTTCGGAAAAATTTTCTAGGCACTTGGCTACTATTTAGGCGTGTGGGGTTTTGGGCGGTTGGGCACACTTAGGCAGTTTTGACCGTTGGGCGCATGGGCCACTGTTTAGGCGCATGGGCAACCAACTTACACCTTATCAACATAATTCAGTCCCCAATCCAACATGTATCATGATGTAAGCTTAGCACTAACATTCTAAGCATCATAATATGAACATAACTACAAATCAAACCCGAACTTACACCCACCCACATAAACATTCATACATACACATACAGGTAATAAAACTTATTTTTATAAAAACATACATACATGTATTTCCAGCCCTAAAATCAGTTAAAACATGTTAAAAGGGGGGATTTCTAGAACTCACCTTTGTTAAACTTTCGGGTAGACTTCTTCAAACCCGGTTTCTATGAGCTCAAACACCTAAAACCCACCAAAACACACACACACATGTACATACACATACATAAGCATAAACTCCAACTAAAATCAGTCAAGAACACCTAAAAACCATCAAATTCTTACCTTAATTCGACTTCTTCTTGTTCTTCCTTCAAAATCCGAACTCTGCTCTTTCTCTCTCTAAAAACCAAATGCAAAAAGGTGATGTGTAGCCAACATGGGCGGCCATACCACCTTTTGTACCCACTTTTTGATACTTTGGTCCTTTTGACACTTTTAGCCCCTCAACTTTGGGTTCAATTATATTTCCTACTTTTATTCATGTTTATTATTTCTTTCTTGTCTACAAAAACATCTGGGTGTTACAATAGCCAAAATTGAAGCTCTTGAGTTGGATGAGAGAAGCGGAAACTTGAGTGGACCTCAAGTTATTAAGGCATACAAATTCCCATCAGAAACTTATTCTATAGAAAATTCCTTAATTACTAAAGAGGATGATTTTCTGTCCTCTAGAGATCAATCCAGATCCACTGGATTCATTGCTTCATCTCAACAAAAGAAGCAATCATATCCTAATCCATCCATTTCCACATGCACAAGCATACCGGTTGATCAGAAATCTGAAGAACGAAAGGCTACTTATAATGCCTTTGTTGCAAGTTTTGAGGCACACTTAGGGGGAAGACTCATTTCAGCTCACCGAAATTAAGAAGATTTGGTAGAAATGGATACAGATGATGTTGAAGAAATGGATTTACAATGGAAAATGGCCATGATTTCTATGAGAGCAAAGAAATTCTTCAGGAAACGGAAGAAACTAAGCTTGAATGAAAACATAGAGCTTGGGTATGACAAATCCAAGGTGAAGTGTTTTAACTGTGGTATGACTAGTCACTTCTTAAGGGAATGCAATGCACCCCGAAGAAATAATAACAACTACCAAAGAAGCTCATACAGTCAGCCATCATCCTCAAATCCTTAATCAAGTCATCAAAATCAATTTTAGCATTAGCATCATCAACCAGCACATCAAAGTCAGCATCAACTGACTCAGCAACCACATGGAAACAGCCAATCAACCTCAAATACACTTGTCATCAGACAAGATGGAGTATGTGACTGGAGTCTATATGCAGAGGAATTCAAACCTCAATTTCAAAATCATGCACTCATGGCTCACATCAATGATAGCCCATCACCCATGCCATCTGAGGTAAAATCAAATCTCCGTAATGAAAAATACATCACAGAATTACAAGGATATAGAGAACATAATCATAAATGGCTGCTAAATAAAAGAAGAAAAGGTAAAATCTGAAATATTAAGACATGAAATGAAAAGCCTTGAAATTAAAATCAAGTCATTACTTTCAAATAGTGAAAAACTTCACGGTGAAAAGTATACTCTTGTGGCTGAGAATGAGAGGTTAACTGAAGTGTTGATGTGGAAATCGATACACAGATCGAATATTGCAATCGTATTATTGTCGTTTATTAGATTTGTGATGCGGAATCTCACAGATCTGTTGATGATTTTGTGATGATCTTTATATGTAAGATATGAACATGTATGATGATGAATGAATGATGAACAATCAAGAACACATAAATTTCAGATATATTTCATTCATTCATATGTATGATATCAAGATGAATTCAAAGGAATTTATGAGAAAACTATCTTACACACACTCAACCATGAATCCTCTCAATGTTAGAGGAATTTAAAAGAGTTTGCAAGAACACTTTCTCACACACACTCAACCTTGAATTCTCTCAAACTTAGAGATTACACCTTAAGTGTGTGTTTTTCTCTCTAAATCTCTCTTCTCACTTACTATTCTATTTTCTTATCTATTGAGTATAAATGACTAAGTGTAGTCATTTATCCTCTTACAAAAATAAGAAATATTACATTTAAGCACAAAATGATTACACAAATATAGTTCTAAGTCTAATA
>BJCO01636653.1:0-27988 GCA_018326465.1 Flaveria floridana
CTCTTAACTTCATCGACTGTGATGCTTCTACAATAACACTTGTTTTGTTGCGTCGTTTGAGTTGTTTCATTGATCTCCGTTTGTTGATTACGGTTCGTTATGTTGAAAAGGTTATCGAAGTAAGTGTTCCATCTCCCCTTGATGTCTTTCTCCCTCACCAAGACCTTTCCATCCGCGTTAAATAATTGTAAAACTAAGTCTAAATCAGAATTTTGCAAAATGTGAGTAATTATTAACTTATATACGTTTGACGCGAAAATGTATTTATTAATAAGTATATTGATATAGATATTTTCTTGGGTTTTAACCGGGTGTTACAATGTCCTTATATTAGGGAGATTATAGTAACGTCCTTTACGTTTAAAAAAGCTTGCATGTTTCGTCATTTTCTCTAACGGACGTTAATTTTGTTCGTTGAGCCAAGTCATTTGACTTGCATATGAGGGTAAATTGGTCCTTTTGTCCCTATTAATAAAACTTGGCATATTAACTAAACCCCATCCCACACTCGACTCTCTCTCTCTCTTTCTCTCTCTCTCTCATTATTTCTCTTTCTACATGGAAGCAACCGCCAACCGGCCATCAACCTCCCCCACTGTCTTCGACTACCCTCGACCACATCCTCTATCTGATCCTGTCATCTTTCTCATAAATCATTGTTTGTGCAAGATGTAATTATGAAACATTTGATTCGAAATGAGACTGAGTTTGATAATGAAGATAAGGAACAGGACCATCACTTTTGACAACTTTATCCTATCCTCCACTCCAAACCCTTTTAGAGTAAAAAAAGAAGACTATCAAAGATATTGACATCAACGCTTTGGTGCGATGGACTATGTCGAGGCTGGTAGAAAGCTAGAGTTCCTCATGCATGCGGTAAACTTATTATAGTATCCTTTTTCCCATTCTTATACTTTAGTGCTTAATTGTGTTAATTTTCTAGTAGGGCTTAAAGCACATGGGTAGTTGCTATGATGCATTTGAGAAGAGGGCCTAAAATGTTAAAAAGATGATCCAGGATCTAAAGTGGATAGTAACTACCAAGAGCAAGGTGATGGCAAAGGAGGCTAAGGAGCTCGCTCGTCTTAAGAAGTTTATAGAGCAAATAAAAGTGCAACAAATCCAAGAGATGGAAGGGATCCTTCATGATGTCAAAAATCCTGCCACCATGACCGTCCTCCTAGCTATGATCTAGATGGCGGAGTAAGCTGTTGATAAGAGCTTTGATTTGTCTGAGCTTCGAATCTCCAAGGATGGGGCAAACTCTGAGTAGACGTGGCGGGTGATGTGATAAGGACGGGCGGCGAGAAACTGTTTAATGTGTTTGGCCCAAAACAAAGTCCAGGGTAAGACTTATGTCTGCGCATGGTTTGCATATTTGAATTAAGTATCTTAGATCTTTATATACATGTTATGATTGGCATACATATTTTTCACATTATTAGTTTAAAATTAAAATAAGGGCACCTAGGCACTAAAGCCATAAAATATATGTAGAAGAGTTTTAGTATTCTTTCGAGAGATATTAGGTCATGTATAAGTGTTTGTGTAGAACATGAATTTTTTTTATTAAAACATAGATTCTTGACAAATTCTTTTAGAAAAATTAAATTGATTAAATAAGGGATTGAAAAATCTAATAAAATATCTTTATTTAGCCATAAAATTCACCTAACAATCAACATCCTATCCAGATTAAACGTAAATATCTTTAGAAAGAGTAATTCGAAGTAGGTAAACACACTTGATGTTAAGAATTCAACTCAGATTGAGATAAGTCATAACCTTTTGATAGCTCTAATTATTATGTCGCTAAATTAATCACCTAGTATCTTAGAATCTTTTTTAAATAATGGGGTCTTAGGAGCCCTAGGGATGTCCCCACTATACTATGTTCTAGTGTAAAATTTTGGTTAGCGTGTAAACACTTATATGTTAATCGCATAGGTCATACCTGCAGGACCAGTTAAGGGTGGTCAATACAATTAGTTCATAATAAGAAGAGTATTAGAACACTTAAAAGATCAAATAGGAAACCGGGTTTATATTGAAGATACTAAGAACACAAGTAATGATATAGAACAAAAGAACAAGAACACGATAAATATCGTTTTAAAGAATGTTGTATATTGCTCTCAAGTTCTATTACAAGTGTTAGAAAGCATCAAAAGAAATATAAGAACTAGAGATACTTTATACTACATCCTACAGCTGGCTATACTTTGAAATCTAACAGGAAACACTAATCTAGACAAAAAGATCAATATACACTCAAAAGGCAGATTGCCTTTTAACTAGTGACTATGACATGCCATAGCTCACATCCTAATATTTTACAAAAAGGATAAAAGGTACAAAGTATATAGTTATAGACTCTAAACCTTAATCTACAATTGCAAAAGCATGGACCTTTTCACCAACTAATACAAGTTGGTTTGTCTTCAGAGTTACAGAAGAAAGTGGGCCAGCTTTACGCAAAAGTAGATCAGAGAAAGCATGCCTTCTCTGGCTTTGGAAAAATCAGTCTTCACTTCAATGGATTCGAAAGACTTTGTCTTTGAAGCTTTGGAAGACTTCATCTTTGGCTTTGGAAGATTTGCTCTTTGCCTTTGTATGATTTTACACTTAGAATATTTTTCTATGAAAAGTGTAAAACTTTCAAAGTAACTTTCACCTTATACAACAATGCATGCACGTTGTAAGATCTTTGGTTGCTTTGGTAGCATCATCCTTTCTAATATAACCTTACAAACGCCCCCTAGGCTGATGCTACCAAATCAGAGAATTTTATTTAGATATTGACAGTCCTCTTCAGGATGAAGACCATTCCCTTTTTCATCAATTGGTCAGGATCCCTCAGACTCTCATAATACCTCCTCATGTCATAGAGGTCATGTAGAGGTAGATCAAGCATGTCTTGCTAGAAATAGACATCTTGACCTCCTTGATCCCAAATGACATATCACCTGTCTGGATTTGCAATAAAAGTCTAGGACAGGATAGGTCTTCCAACTGCAAGAGGTTATGCTTGAGTTGGAGTTGGTTGAGCAACCTCTTTTTGCACTTCCTCGGGATGCTCTGATTCATCATGAGGTGTGGAGGTGGATGCCTTTGACTTCTTGTTAGAAACACTCTTCATGGCCATGCTTTTCTTCCTCTTTGAAATCTTTAACTGAGAAGTCTGATCTTAAGCACCGGGTTGATCTGTTGTCTCTTTCTCAGTTGGGTCCTCTTCCTTCATAAGTCCAGAAGGAAAGGGAGTAGGACCTAGCTAGTGATTAGAAGATGAAGTTGGCTGAGATGCAGCTCTAGGTCCAGGTTGTGTTGTCTTAGTGGGTTCAAACTTGACCTTAACCTCAGGAGGAGCTTGACTTGGTGGCGAATGCAAGATAACAAGCTCTCCCTTTTTAATCTTCTACTTGATCAATCTAACATGTGCATCTATAGTGGATAGAGACATTAGACCAAGCCTCCTTTTGGAGAATCCATACATCTTCAAGAAGCTCATCATCCTTTGCCTATCAGCAGACTTCTTTTGGCTCTTTTGGATGATGGCTCTTGACTTTGCAGCTTCTTTCCTCCTCTTTCTCTCAGCAGCCTTTTATTCCTTAAAAACTTGTTGTTCCAGCTGCTTAAGATACTCAAATTCAATATACTCATATGATAGGGGAAGAAGTGCATAGAGACCTATGGCTCTCAGCTAGTTAATCATATTTTGTTTATCAACTTCCTTGTCTACCTGAGGTTGTCCAATTGTCACAGCCTCTATCTCAGGGCTTTCTTAAACTGGGGAGAGGGTAGGAGCATGGTTGTAAAGCCTTTTTTGCCTTCATTCTTCTGTAACCTTGAGGAGCAGCTCTACATCCTCTGCTTCCTTCCTCTTCTTTAACAACTCTAGGTCTGCCAGTTCATTGAGTTCCTCTAAGGGAAGAGAGATGAGTTCATCCACATTGTAGTTCTTGGTCCTTAAGTCGTTTAATCTGGCTGCCCTCAACTTATCATCTTGAGTATTTGGACTGGGGACAGCCTTGATTATAGCTTACATGAAGCATGGAGACCCACTTGAAGTCTCTCCCCTTACCTTCCACTTCCTCTCTCATTCCTCCTCCTGAATCTCCTTAGGAGTTAGTTTCCTTTTCCTTTTTTCACTCACTGCCTTGGTGACTCAAGGTGGAGAGAGCTTTGGCATTCATTGCTTGATTTAGTAGTCAAGCTCTGTCTAGAGAGAGGTTGTGAAGCACTTTCACCAGCTGGTGCCTCACTAAGGATAGAGGATGTTAAAGTAGTTCTTGTGACAAGATTCACATGTTCTATCACTAGGCCTTCAGTCAAAGCTTCCCTTTCAAACCTAATCTTAGGGGCCACCTCAACATCCAGTTGACTAATGACATTGCCTATTTGCTTTTCTCTTCTTCTATATCTGAACTCTTCAACAATCCTGTCTTTAATCCTCTCATCCAGTCTATCAGCTTGCCTATTTTTACTTGGGATGGCAAGTGGCATATGGACTAGAGGAAGACTGTCGTAGTAGTTCAGGGTCTGAAAGTTGAAGACCTCTTGCTGCCCCTGAAATCTATGTAGTATCAGGCTTCTGTTAGCATCATACCTCCACCCTAGTATTTCATTCTTAGCACCATAGGGTGGGGCCGACATAGCCCTTGGAATACCCTCCTCAAACAAACTTTGTATGACTGAGTCCACATCAATGGTGTACTTGAGGAGGTTGGTGAGTATGGACATTCAAGTGAGGATGGTGAATCCTTAATATCCATACTCTATGAAGAACTCTTAAGTCCTGTGATTGCTTGGACTTTCTCCCCGTAGGTTCATTGATAACCAACAATAGTGCTAATGATGATAAACAACAATCAAATCCCACTGAAACAACAGTCAAAACACTAATCTATGAAGGAGTTTGAATATAAAACCATTTTGATCAAAGAAGAATCAAACAAAAAAGGCTCAAAGATAAGAAATGATGATTCCAGCCAACAAACACAAAAAGAATAGTAATACAGAAGTGTATTCTCAAATTAGGGTTATATCAAAACTTGCAACAACAGACTACAAAGTTTCATATATATAGATAGCCTAGTTTCGCTGACAGTTTCACTTGGTAGCGAAACTGTCCTGACCAATACATTAGTTTCACCCAGCTGCGAAACACAGTTTTGCCAGGTGATCTAAGTCAGCTGACTTCCAGTGAAACTATAGTTTCGCTGGTAGTTTCGCTAGGTCAGTTGAAACTATTAATTAAAACTAAAACTAACTACTATTTACATACAATAATCAAACTAACATAAATACTATTACAATTAAAGCAAAAGAACAAACAAACTAACTAAGGTGAGTCCAACCTATCCTTGATCTTTAATACTCCCCCTAAGTTGGATTTCACCGACTTCATCTTAATTCTCCTCTTCAGCTCCAGCCTGGTCTCCTCCTTCACCTTGATCTCCTTTGGCTTTCTCTGATTCTTGTTGTTCAGCTCCAGCCTTTTCCACTGCATCATCTGTATCTTTGACAGTCTCTTCTTCAGCATGTGTACTAGCTTAAAGTAATTGCTTGGTCAGATCATGCACATCCATTCTCGTCTCATCAGCTTGAATGACTTTCTCTGTTAGCTCCCTGAATTCAGCTCTCAATCCCCTTGCTTTGTTTGCTACTCTCATAAAAAGACTGGCTTCAGTCCTTGTTTCAGCTCCAGCCCCTGCTTTAATATGATTTTCACACAAAACCTTCAGATCCTCATCTCCAAACAAAAACACCTCCATTGAATCAAACAATCTGACCTCCTGACCACCCATAATCCTTATCACAGCTTCCCCGATATTATTGTCATAAAACCACTTGACAAAATCTTTTAGCATCGGGGGAAGTGGATTGGGCACACGTATTCTATTAACAGACATTGCAGGCTTTAATTTTAACACAATCTTTCCTTTTCCTGTGGCCCAATCCAAGTCCTTCTTGGACCTCCTTCTCCCAGGCTTCATGTAATAAAAAGCTTCAAAATTGTCGTTTAGCCCTTTCTTAATCTCCTTCTCCAACATCATAGCCCTCTCACTGGCATCAGCATCTATCAAGGGAATCTCAGCTAATGTCCTCAAATCCTACCTAGGCAAGGTCTTAAATGCCTTCCTCTTGTTCATATAATACATTTTTCCACCCCTCCTCTTAATCATAAATAGTTTGAGCTCAACATTGTATTTCCAGCTTATGATTTTCTTATCAGCATCCTTCTTACCGTCCTCTTGAATGTTTTGAAATAGGGGAGTTATCTCCTCTGGTTCCTTCTCTTTTTCAAACCAATCCTGCTGATCCAGCTCAATCAAATCACCTTCTGTCGACCCTTGCTGAGCCACATATGTTACATGCCTCTCATCCACCTCATAATATTCGGGCTCTGAGCTGCAGTCAATAAGTTGCTCATCATCCTCTTCTTCATCAACTAGTCTTATTTCAGGCTCTTTCCCTTTATCTTTTTCAGCCAAGTTCACGTGTACTTCCTCTCCAGTCAGATCTTTTTTGATATCAAATCTCAAGTTAAATTCAGCCTTCGAGATTTTAACTCCACCAACATCCACCTCTTTCTCAACACCACTTCCTCCACCACCTACATCAACATCACCAGCCCTTTCACCCACTTCATCAGCACTAGCTTTACTTGAGTCAACATCAAAAACTAGATCTACAGCTCCACTCATGCCCTCTCCGGCCTGCCCTTGATGATCCTCCAACATTCAGAAACTCATATTTAGAGGTATCAGTAAGATCTTTCAATTCAGCTTCAGATCTTTGATTTGGCAGGCCGACTGTTGCTTTCAACTCATTTAGCTCCTTGAATATTGTCTTAATCAATTCCTGCTGGTCTACTACCATTTTCTTCAAACCATCAATCACTACATCCTTTTCCTTCTCCTGTATCTCTTGATTTACCAACTTGGTCTTTATCATGCTTAGTTCGTTTGCCAGTGAAGCATTGACATTTCTGATCACGTCTTGATCAAGATCAGACCTGGTATCTTTCCTACCAGCTTGTTCTGTGAGTGCCTGTTGTTTGTGCTTAGTTCTTCTTTCAGCCACGTTTGTAGGTTCACTTTCCTCAGCCCTCCTCTTACTCCTCTTCTCTTTCTGAATTCTCACCTCCTCAACCACCTCTTCAACTTCTTCTTCAAAAACATATTCCTTTTCTTTTGCATATCTCTTCCTCTTATTTATTACCTCTTCTCTCTTTTCTCCGTTTTCCTCAGCGTTCTTGTTCTCAGTTTCAATCAGCCTTCGAATATAGTTCCACCTCTCGGCTAGATACATATTCTCCCATAGATAAGTGATCTTCCCACTGAAGTTATGTCTAATTGTCGAACAATCAGCAAAAATCCTTGTATTCATTTGTTCCAATCTTTTGATTTCTCCATGCCTTGGCACATTTGGGATTAGATCATCAATGAACATTCGGATGAATCTCGGGTATAGCAACTACTCATCTTTCTTCAGGGCCATGATATATTCAGTCATGCAGTCAAAAAAAAGTTTTGCAATATTTTCCTTTTGACCTATGCAAAATATGATCATTGCCCTAACCTAGTGTATGTTTAGCCCGTCTAATCCTCCCTTTCTGTTATCCAAACACATGATAAAACATGGGCTATATATCTCCATTATTTAGACGGAAGAGATTTCTTTATTTCCTTCTTTGATCCAAACGGGGCCCTTCATACCCAATACTTCTGAAAGCCTCTAGAACTTGGCTATCAGAAAGCACTACCTATGGCACACAGTCATCCTCAAGATGAAGTACCCGGGCAATAATCTCTGCATTGATCACTATGTCATGACCCTCAATTCTTGCAACTATGGGTGGCACGGTTCCAACATCATGCTCTGCTGATCTCCAAAAGTCTCGCACGTGAATGTCATAGATGGTAGGCATATGATAAATGGCATATGATATTGGAGATTGCCTTAACCATCTTATACAGTCTTTAAATCCTGCAGCTTTTGGATTCCCATCATCCAGAATAGCCACTATGTTGAACTTGTCATCAAACTTTAAGTTTTCCATATCAACTGATATGGACACACACAAAGATAAGTGAAAAGGATATGCACAGTGAAAGTCAAAGAAAAATAATAAAAAGTAAGATTTTTTGGCTAGTTTCGCTGGCAGCGAAACTGTAATTTCGCTCGGCGAAACAGTTAGTTTCGCTGTCAATAAACCATAGATTCGCTGATGATAAAACATAGATTCGCCGAGTTTAAGTTATTGAGTTATGTGCATTAGTTGTTTACTAGTATCGCTGACAACTTATTTAGTAAGTTCGCCTAAGAGAAACTATATTACACTATTAGTTTCGCTCACTATTAAACAAAGGAAGCTATATCGGGTGAATCTATAGTTTCGCTGACAGTTTCCTAGCGAAACTGTCACTTGTGCTTGGATAGCACAACTTTACAGTTTCGCTCGAAACTATGAACTTTCGTTTAGTTTCGCTGAAGTATCTCGCAGTTTCGCTGGACGAAACTGTGAGTCTCTAACTTTAGCGAAACAACAATCAACGACTTAAGCATGCAAAATTAACCGATTAAAGCGAAAATCAAGGTCGCCCAACCCACCTAATGATACAACAACGGTTTATTTCATCAAACACGAGCAATATAGGAGTTAACCAAGGTGTCAGCTGAGAGAAACTAGGTTTGGGTTAAATTCGCACTTATGAGACTCGAATCTCAAACTGGGCAATATATACCACCTAGTTTCGCTGGGAGCGAAACTATAGTTTCGCCCCTATCTGTGACTTGCTCAGAGTTGAGTGTGACTGCTGGCGAAAGTATAATTTCGCTTGGTGAAACTATAGTTTCACCCATAGTTTCACCTTTTTTTTTATATTTATACAAACATTTGTTAAAATTAATTTTCTCACCCCACCATTTCTACTTAAAAGGAAAACAAATAACTAAATGATTATAATATGAACAATTAAAATAAAATAAAATGAAATAAAATATCAAAAGGATATAGTTTGCATTCTTTTCTTGAAATTTTTCTAAGAATCAAATCTTGGCGAGATTGCTGATATGTTTGCCCCCTTAAACCCATGTCTTATTCTTTTCAACGAGTGACCTGCAACTGATTTTATCATGTTTTAGTTTCAGTTAGAGAAGCACAAGTAATTTGGTTCTCACAGACATGCGGCAAAGAACTTATCTCGTCATCAAGGTTTATTAAGTGAATTCATTGATTTTGCTCGAGTAGTTCATAATTGACACAGATGCATGCATATGATAGCATGATCTTTTGACGAGACACAACAATAGACAGACTCTAAGATGATATCTCCAGGTCTATACTTACGTATAACAGAGGAGATGTACATCTAATCCAAAAGATGAGAGCTTCAGGTCAATGCTTTCGCATAGCAGAGCTGATCATCATAGCCTGTTGATGAGAGCTTCAGGTCAATGCTTTCGCATAGCAAAGAAGATCATCACTCCAGGTCAATGCTTACGCATAGCAGACTTAAGAGATGTTAGACCCAACATAGATTAAGAACAGACTTAAGACAAAAAGCAGCAACTCTCAACCAAGTTTTGACGAGACTTGTATCTTTGTGCAGGCCAAAATGTCATGAGAATAATCCTTATTACCAAGTTCTTGATCTTTAGTTTAGCTGCATGATCATTGTCAACTTCGTTTCCAGGCTCAGTCTACCATGCATATCTCATCACAAGCCGTTGACCACGTTTTAACTTCTTTTTCTAGGGGTTCCTGAGAGAACAAAATTGGAAAACCCTTTGAAAAGTATATTCTCCCCATAAATTTCTATTTACCCTCACGGGGATAGAAATTTATTTTGTTTTCCATATATAAATGTAGATAAAAATAAAGATAAAATAAAAAAATAAAATGATAAAATAAGAAGGAATATGGGATATCGAAAACTAACTGACAAATGTAAAAAAAACTATTTACAAAAGCAAGACATTTTATTTAGGAAAAGAAATTTTCCAAAAGATATTAGATACAACATAGAGATCAGTTCATAAAAACAAGGTTTGTCAAATGTTTTAGTGAAAAGATCTACTTTTTAATTTTTAGTATCAATTGGAATAATATCAATAAACCCGTTTTCCTGAGCATCTCGGATTGCATGAACCCTTGTTTCAATGTGCTTGGTCCAAGTGTGATGAATTGGATTTTTGGCAATTCCAATGGCAGCTTCACTATCACAGAAGAGTGGTGTATGAAGAAAATTGATACTGGCATCCACCTGTGACTGATTTCCTGTTCATCTTGCAACCTCCGTGATCACTATTAGAATAGGCATGCAAATCAAAGTTTCCTCCTTTAGGATACCAAAGGCCTAGACGGGAGGATCCTTTGAGATATTAAAAGATACGTTTAATATCCTTTTCATGAGATTCCTTCGGATTTGCTTGATAACGGGCACAGTAGCACACGGCGAAAGTAATGTCCGGGTTACTTGCAGTGAGATACATGAGAGACCCATCATAGAACGATAACGATGAGCATCGACGGGTTTCCCATTATCATCCGGAGTTAAGCAAGTTTGAGTAGTGAATGGGGCAAGTTCAGGCGAAGCATCATCCATCTTGAATTTCTTGATAATCTCCAGAACATACTTTTCTTGATAAATCAGAATGCCATCAGGCTTTTGTTCAACCTGTAATTGCAAGAAAAAGCATAACTCCCCCATCATACTCATTTCAAAATGATCCTTCATCACTTCTTCCAATTCTCTACACAATTTCTCATTGGTTGACCCAAAAATGATGTCATCAACGTACACTTGAACGATCAGCATTTCACCATCAACTTTTTTCTTGAATAGTGTCATATCTATGGTGCCACGAGAAAAACCTTTGCTGAGCAGATATTTTGTCAAAGTTTCATATCAGATACGTGGTGCTTGATGTAATCCGTATAAGGATTTATCAAGCTTGTACACTTTATCTGGAAAATCTGGATCTTCGAAACCTGGAGGCTGACAGACATATATCTTCTCATCAATGTTTCCATAGAGAAATACACACTTCACATCCATTTGAAAGACCTTAAAGTTCTTGTGAGCGGCATGAGCAAGAAAGATTCTGATAGCTTCAATGCAAGCAACTGGAGCAAACACTTCAGTATAATAAATACCTTCCTCTTGAGCAAATCCTTGAACAACCAGCCTAGATTTGTTTCGGATAATGACTCCTCGATCATCAGGTTTGTTTTGGAAGACCCATTTAGTCCTGATGGGAAACTTATTTGGAGGAATATCAACCAGTTGCCAAACCTTCAGTTTCCTGAATTGCTGAAGCTTCATTTGCATAGATTCGACCTACTTGGGTACTGAAGTGCTGCTATGACATTTTTAGGTACAACTTTAGATAAGAAACATGCATAGGGACATTCATTTATCAATCCAGATTGAATCCGTGTCCTTACACTATCAGTAATGGAACCAATGATGTAGTCATGTGGGTGGTCTTTTAGGGTTTTGAAATTGGTGTTAAGAGTTAAAGGATTTGATTAAGTTAAAGAGTTAGTCTAGGATGGTTGGGAAGGGGAAGATGGCTATGATTTAGGAATTAGTTGTGGTGGAGGTGTGGATGGAATATCAAATAAAGATGGAGGGTCATTTGGTGGTTGAGGTTGAGGTTCGGGTTGTGGTGATGATTGTGGCTATGGTTGTGGTTCAGGTAGGGGAATGATTTGGACACTTGGTTGAGGAACAACATCATCGTCACAGATTGGAAGATTGAGTGATTTGAAGACAGTGTTAGAGTCATAAAACCATTTTGGGTTAGACCCCATGTTTGGTGAATTTGACTCTTCCAATCAACGTAGAAGGATTCCTGCACAATGTGTGTCCTTTTATTGTACACACGATACGCCTTTTGTGAGGAAGAATAGCCAACGAAGAAACATTCATCCGAAACAACACCAAACTTTGACTTCTGTGCTTGCGTATTTAACAAGGTACATGAGCAACCAAATGGACGAAAGAAGTTAATCAAGGGTTTCCGTTTATGAAGAAGCTCATATGGAGTCTTCATCTTGTCTTTTACAATAAGCACCCTGTTCAATACATAAGAAGCACAATTAACCACTTCCGCCCATAAAATAATTGGAAGCTTTGACTCAATCAACATAGTTCTTGCTGAATTCGGTTCCATTGTCACTTCTGATGGCCATAACCTTCCGTTTGATAATAGTTTGAATTGATAGGATCAGCTGCTGCAACTCTTCTACGGTGTCACTTTTAGTTGTCAGAAATCTCACCCACGAATATCTAGAAAAATCATATGTTACAACCAAACAACAAGATTTCTTAGCGATAGATTTAACCCTTATAGGACCAAATAAATCAGTATGTAACAATTCAAGGGGGTGTGAAATTGTATTTTCAAGCTTAAGCTTGTGTGGGTTTTTATGTTGTTTTCCTTTAGCACCAGCCATGCACTTCTCTACCACTGAAAAGTCTTTGAGTGGTAGCCCCCTAACAAGATTGTTTTTAACCAACTTATTTATTAATTTTAAAATTAATGTGCCCAAAACGCCCATGCCACAAAAAATGATTCGGATGATGAAGCTTTTGACAGAAGACATGTCACAGTCGAGGTAGATTCTGTTGATCCCATATCCAGCAGGTATGTATCATTCTTCCTTGGAGCTTACATGATTATTAAATCCTATGGAACAGTGAACTCGGGTTTCAGGAACAAGCATTCATTTTTCATAAATAATACAGGAATGTCTTTATCATATATCTATGATACACTCAATAAGTTGAATGCCAGTTCTAGAATATAGTTCACTTTCTTCAGATTCAATGAACCATTTGAGACTTCGCCTTGACCAATCATCTTTCCACCTTTTTTGTCTCCAGCAAATACAACATATCCTCCATTTATTTTCCTATAGTTTTTGAGAAGATCCTTCAACCCGTTCATATTCCTGGAACATCCGTTATCAACATGCCATAAGCTATTGACAAATTTTTATGAATGATCCTAGCATTAGAACACAATGATTGTCAGATTTTGGAAATAGGAACCCAAGTTTTGACTAACTTGGGTTTTGAATCAAAAGAATTTTTACAAAAGAAATTATTTACAAAGTGATTTAATCTACTTCCCGAAGAACGATTATGTACATTCTTATCAACATATTTAGGACAATTTTTAAACACGTGATCATCCTTCCCATATTTAAAGCAATGGGATTTCAAACCTTTCTTTTTGCAGTGAGAAACAAGATTGTGATCCACTGCACTATCTTCCTCAGAATCAGTCGTATATGAGTCAGAATTGCTGCATGTATCATATGAATCCTTTAAATTTTCTTTTGAGACCTTAATTTTGGCAGATTCTGAATCATTTTCATTAATGATTTTAATTTCTAAAGAAGGTGTTCCTGTTTCTTTGGGTTTAGAAATCCGAATTGGGGTAAAATGTGGGATAGGAAGAGATAGGAACTTTTCAAAACAATTTGATTCTACAAGTCTTACTGAGGCTTCATTAGAACATTCATCATTTTCATTAACACAAGCACTAATAACATTTGAAAATGAGCTAGAAACAACTGATGATGAATGAGATGGACTAGAACTAGAACTGCAAAAGCCATTATTCAAAATTGACTGCTGGGATGCAAAACTACTTAACTAGTGTCTTTCAAAGACTTTTTGGAATCACAAAAGCTATAACTAGTGTTGCCCAAACCACTACTGCTAGCATAACCATAATCCTCTCGAATCTCCCTATGATTCACTCCTTCTAGACCTGCATACAAACTGTTAGTATCATTCTGAATCAAATCATTCGTTGGATGAGGTGTAGGCATAGGTGAAAAGCAATAAGTACTTGGAGGAGGATAATCATGAGTGGTTTCATCAAATCCCAACCCTGTTTTAAGTCTAGCCCCCCTTTGCTTCTTGCAAAGATCCTCATGTTTAATCCCAGATATCATCCATTTTTCAAGCTTGGTTTTTAATTTGCTTGTTTCAAACGCAGCAAGTGCTACACACTCAGTTAATGACTCAAGTTCAACATTTCTTTCCAAAAGATTTCTTTTTAAATGCTCATTTTCTTTTAAAGCCTCATTTAATTTGATAAAATATTTGGACTCATTTATTTTAATTTCCTTATTTATTTATTTTAGCTCTTTTTCATTTTCTAATAATAACCTATTGGCTTTATAAACTCCAAATAATATAATTTTACATGGAGAAGAACACATATCCTGAATTAACCCATAAGGAAGACCCATGACCACTTTCTCGGCGGCTAGGGCCTTTTCACACTGACAGACTGGGGTGTTCTTCTTCCTTTCTTCTTCATCCTTCTTCTCAGCTTCCATGCTAGCTCTCTGATATTCACCTGCTTCCTCTTTCAAATCTTCCTTTGTCTCCAGCTTAACCTCCTTTTTCTCAACCCGCTCTTTCTTTCCACATTCTTCAACTTCATCAACCTTATATTCTTTAACTTCCTCAACCTCCCTTTCTTCATCCTTACCTTCTTCCCTAACACTACCCTCACAAGCTTCTTCCATAACCTTATTCATAAATTCACTGAAAGGATCAAACTCTTCCACTGACTCCTCCTCTATCCTCACCACCTCAGCTACAAACGCTTGATTGATCTCTTCCTTTGTTTCTGTAAACTTTGCGCTCCAGTGAAAGTTAGAAATCAAGGTTGTTTCTTTCTTTTGCTTGGCTTCTTCCTTTTCAGCAATTGGGATAACCTTTAAAGTTCCAGTCGTTCCTGGTTCAGTGCCGATTGGGGATGGACATTGTCTTTTAAAATGTCCCAAATGTTTGCAATTGAAACATCTCAACTTCAACTTATCAAAACCAAGTTTGGAATTTTGAT
This sequence comes from Flaveria floridana, assembly GCA_018326465.1. Classification (NCBI taxonomy): domain Eukaryota; kingdom Viridiplantae; phylum Streptophyta; class Magnoliopsida; order Asterales; family Asteraceae; genus Flaveria; species Flaveria floridana. The sequence continues at coordinate 14,887 of BJCO01636653.1, forward strand.
TTTGATTGCCAAAGTTCTTTCTTCTAGTACGCTCCATAAATCTCCTTGTACGCAGTGTGAGCATTGCCATTTGCCACTGAATGTCAGTTTCCTCTAAATCATCAGGATCCACCTGATACATGTCCTCAACCATCATTCCCTTACCCTTGAGCTCTCCAGTAACTAAGGCTTCATAACTATGAACGAACATCCTAAATAGTGTCATGGTATCAAAAGGAATTTGAGTGTTGACAGATGTCTTTGAGCTTGAACCAACACTTGTAGATCCACCACTTGCCTTGTCTAACGTACCGATTCCTGTAGATCCACCATAAGCTGCAGCATACATAGTTGAGTTTGTAGCGGATGAAATCAATGCAACATTTTATGGATATACTATGGCTGGCACCAAGGATTGATTACATTCTCTTCTCTACAGATCCAAGTCAAAAGATTTCAGTTTATTGATTACATCCATAAGCTTGTAATCAGCAAAGTTTTCTCTTGCTTTAGCATCCTCACTTGTAAGCTTCAATGAGGTGGGAGAGAGTCTAAGAGCTTGGTCACCTGCTCATGATTACCCAACTGCTCATCATATTTCTTCAGAGTGCTTGAGACTGACAAAAATCTATTGGTAAGATCAGTAAGGTTTTCATTCTTATGTTCAACAAATGAATTAAACTCCTTCTCATCTTGGGCTTTCTTATCCTTCTTTAGATCTTCATTTCCATCATAAAATTCACATAAGGCATCATACAGAGACTTTTGCACTTGTTTTCTCAGCAAAACGGTTGTATATGTCTTGTGATAAGCATAAGGTCAAGGCCCCGAAATCTTTCTGATCATGATCGATGAGTTTAATATCTCTTTCAGAGAAGGTTGAGGAGTCAGTGTTCACTCTGGTCTGTTCACCAACAGCCACCGTTGGAGTGTGTGTACCTTTCATTATAGATTCCCATTGATTATGATCTCTGTAAAAGAAAAAGGCCTTCAAGCATCGCTTCCAATCCTCAAAATTGTCACCGTTAAAAATCCTCGGTGGCCTATTTGGTGCAACACTTTCCAAATCAGAGATGTAATGTTGGTTGATGTCGTTTTCAAAGTGAGGAATAGATTCGCTAAATTTCAATAAATTCACTGGTAGATTCGCCAGTAGATTCGCCCGTAGATTCACTGGGCAAATGGGCAGCAATTTAGCTAGGAAAATGCTATAAAACTTCTAGTTTCGCACACAGTTTCGCCGAAACTAGTAGAACTTTTGTTCTAAGACAAATTCACCAGCATTTATGCTTGGTAGCTTGGTTTAGTAATGGTGAACTTTTGTTCAAACTGTGTAGATTCGCTGGAATCCACTAAAACTTTAGTAAATCACTAAAGATGGTAGTTTCGCTAGAAATAGGGCTAGTTTCGGCGGATGCAGAACTAGTTTCGCTGGAAGCACAGAATAGACTGAACGAACTGAAATTCATTCTGAAATCACCCAAATCACTATGAATTGGTGATCGGATGATTTGGATTGCCTCCTATACTCAAACAAAGTATTTTTTGAAAAGGTTTTCAAGCCAAAAAAACACTTTAATAATCTGAAATGGATGAAACAGTGATTTCTATCAAAAACCTTTTGAAACCCAATCAATGAACACAACAAGAGCACTAAGGCTCTGATACCATTTGTAGGTCCATTGATGATCGACAACAGTGCGAATGATGATAAACAACAATCAAATCCCACTGAAACAACAATCAAAACACTAATCTATGAAGGAGTTTCAATATAAAACCATTTTGATCAAAGAAGAATCAAATAAACAATGCTCAAAAATAAGAAATGATGATTCCAGCTAACAAACACAATAAGAACAATAATACAGAAGTGTATTCTCAAATTAGGGTTGTGCAAAACTTGCAACAACAGATTACAAAGTTTCATATATATAGATAGCATAGTTACACTGATAGTTTCGCTGGGTAGCAAAACTGTCCTGACCAATACATTACTTTCACCCCGCTGTGAAACACAGTTTCGCCGGGTGACTTAAGTCAACTGACTTCTAGCGAAACTATAGTTTCATTGGTAGTTTCGTTGGGTCAGTTGAAGCTATTAATTAAAACTAAAACTAAATACTATTTACATACAATAATCAAACTAACATAAATCCTATTTCAATTAAAGCAACAGAACAAACAAACTAACTAAAGTGAGTCCAACCTGTCCTTGATCTTCACCTTCCCCCTTTTTGGTAACATCACCTTCTTGCATAGGTGAGCTAGGGGTTAGGTCTATCACATCCTCAGGTACTTGTTATCCTGGTTGAGTCCTCATGAAAGGTCTCCAAGCTAGTTTTTCCTTTAGATCAGAAATCTTAAGTTGCTGATCATGGACCCTTTATTGCAAGGTAGTCACTTGAGATTCCAAGTGACTAACCTTGGAGACTAAATAGGTGTATGTTTTGGTAAATTTGTGCACGTTTCGTCTCATGTTCCCCTTATCCTCATCAGAAGAATCACTGGGGGATAAGAGAATGACCTAAGTCTTCATCCTCCTGACTAGCATGTTGTTCTTGGCTGCTGGATTTCCCTTGCACACTGACAGCTTCAGTTGAAGTTTCAATGGGTTGGATTGTCATGGTTGACGTCTTAATAATGTAATCACTTGCTAAAGTGAGAGCCTCTTCCATATGGATCTCCTGAATAGGCTCAGGTAAATCCACCTCAGTAGCATGTGGATGATGTAGGCTAGATATGGGAAAGGCAGGAGTTACTCATCTCTCCGTCATTACCATAGAATTCTAGGTTAGGAATTGGTTGGTTTAGATCAAGAGGCTTGGAATGGTAACTGTCCCCTGAAGGTTGCTCACTAGAGTTTTGAGACTTTAAGTGAAGTCTTAAGGCTGTTGGGGTTATGAGCTCATCAGTCTGAGCATAAGAAACCTCAGAGCTGATCATTGGTGAGATAGGAGTGGTTTGCTCCTCAGGGGAAGTGGGAGCTCCAGTGTCCACTTTCTCCTGCATGGGTGAGGATATGGGGGCTTGCACAAGCTGAGTAGCTAGTATAGGGGTTCGTTTGGATTTTCTTGTGTAAGTGATGGTGATTTAGGGCTATGTGGGTTGTTGAGAAGTAGAAGGTGTGGGTTCAACACTAGTTGGTGCTGCTAGATTATCACCTTAAGCAATGAGCTCTTAAATTTTTGGTAAAAGGATTGTTTCTACCCCTGAGAATCCCACAATAGGCTTTCTCATAGTCTTGAAGATGCCAGGCTTCATCTGTCCCATTTTTACAACATTACCTGTTCCCTTTAACTGTGAGCCCAGTTCACAGTTAAGAATGTGCTGGACATATCTAGGGAACATGTAATATTCTAAGGAGTCCAAGTTTGCAAGTAAATTGGTATATACAAAATTGAGAATACCTAAACTTGACCCCTTAAATCATCCCATGGACTGTATAGAAAAGGTCTTCAGGAATTTGGTCCCATCCTCTATGCTTGTTGGACAAACTGTGAATGACCACACGGAGGAGGTTTTTCAATGGAGAGGATATCTTTGCTTTCCTGAAGGTTCTAACTGAGAAGTCACCTTCATAGCCCATCTGTCCAAAGGACTGGTTAACAGCAGATTTAGAAAAGGAAAATTCATCTTCTACGTCATCCAATTGAAAATGAGTGTTTATTGAGGCTGGAGTGATGAAGATTGTCCTCCCCTGCACTATGGCAGACAGTGCCTTGTCCCCATCCATGGTGACCTCTTGGCAGGTCATCAAAAAGTCCAATAGTTTATCCTCATAGGGTGGATGATCTATAGTGAGGGAAGTGAAATAGTTGGATATTGTAAGAAAGCGACAAACCTCTGAGAAACCTAGATCTTTCTCAGAGTTCAATAGAGCAACTTGATTATGTTGCCTGTGAAGGTGCATGGAGAAATCGGGTTGGTTTTTGTGCTCAGGGTTGGCCATTTAAGATAGCTTTGTTGTGAAGGAAGATAAGAACAAGGTCGGTTTGTGGGTGAATTTAGGTTAGAGAATTTGCATATGAAGAAGATAGTGAAAGAAGGGGGAACCATGTGGTGTATATATATATGAAATGGATTTAAGACAAAGTTAATGCAAAAGGATAAACTTTGAAATCCAAATGTCGGTCCCACCTCTAAAAAAGTACCTAAAAGGTAGTTTCTTGGAAGTCGAAAATCTTCCGAAGGTATTTTGTCTTTGGAGGTTTTATAAAAACTTCCAAAGCCAGTTTTGACTTCGAAAGATATTCCTTAGCTTTATGAAAATTTGTTTTGGAAGAGAAAATACTTAAGTATTTTATTTTCCCTTCTAAGACATATGTGGTTTCGGAAGAGATTAAAACTTGAAAGTTTTATTCTTAAGAGAATAAATCTTCCAGGACTTAATTGCTTTCGGAATAAATTTGTTCTTCAAACACATATAAGTACTTAGACTCATATTTTTGCTTTGGAAGATATATAAAGAATTTCTTTCGAAGGTAAATTTCTTATAAGTAGTTATTATATTTGAAGGCAATATATTCTTCCGAAGACAATATTGATGTCTTCCAAAAGAAAATATGTTTAAGAGTTTTCAAAATTGTAAGGAATATCATTTGAAAAAGATGTCTTCCAGGTAAACTAGGCTTATGTAGATGATAGTTTAGACAACTTAGAACACACATGTTTTAGAAATAGTCTTGAATTAGGTTTTAAAAAAATCTACTCAAAGTTAATCATCCTAATAGCTGATAAAAGATATTTAAAGCTTTGTTCATCAAAATCCTTTGTGAACAGATTAACATATTGTTCATTTGTGTTTACTTTGACTAGTTTTATCAATCCCTTTTCAAAATTATCTCTAATTAGATGATACCTGATGTTGATGTGTTTTATCTTTGAGTTTTGCATAGGATTTTCTATAATAGAGATAGCATTGTTGTTGCCTATGAGAATTGGGCCTCCTTGAAGTTAAATCCATAGTCCAATGTCTGACTATGAATCCAAAGCACTTGAGCATAGCAGCTAGCAGCAACAACACATTCAGCTTCAGTAATTGATGCAGATACACAGGATTGTTTCTTGCATTGCCATGAGACTATCCTTCCACCAAGAAAGTGACATCCCCCAGATGTAGATTTTGCAGTCATGTTGCAGCCACCATATTCACTAGCTGTATAAGCATACAGATTGAAGTCAGAATTCTTTGGATACCAAAGGCCTAGTTTAGGAGCACCTTTAAGATATCTAAGAATCCTTTTGAAAGCAACCAGGTGTGACATCTTGGGGTTGGCTTGATATCTTGCATAAATGCATGTAGCAAACATGATATCAGGCCTGCTAGCTATAAGGTACATCAGAGACCCAATCATAGCCCTGTAAAGGTGTTCATCTACACTCCCCCTCAAGATCAGGTCCAGAGACCCAATCATACTTTGACTGACTTATGAAGATGCCATTGCCAACTTGCTTCACTTGAATTTCTAGAAAGAAATTGAGTTCCCCCATGGTACTCATTTCAAATCTACTCTTCATCAGCTTCTCAAAGTCTTTGTAGAGATTTGGATTAGTTGACCCAAAAATAATGTCATCTACATCCACTTGAACTAGCATTAAGTCATTCCCTGTTCCATTAATGAAGAAAGTTCCATCTAAGTACCCCTTTTGTAGATATGTTGACAAAGATACTGAGATAGTGTCTCATGCTATTCTTTGGAGCTTGGTGTAGCCCATAGAGAGCTTTATCAAGCTTGCACACATAATTAGGATGATCTGGTCTACAAAGCTAGGTGATTGTTTGACATATACCACTTCATCAATCACCCCATATAAGAAAGCACACATGACATCAAGTTGGTATACCTTGAAATCTTTGGATGCTGCAAAAGCCAGGAATATCCTAACAGCTTCAAGTCTTGCGACAGGAGCAAAGACATTTGTGTAGTCAATTCCTTTTCTTATGTGTATCCTTAAACAACTAGTCTTGCCTTATTGTTGATGACAAGTCCTCTATCATCCTTCTTGTTCCTAAAAACCCACATGGTTCCTATTGTAGTCTTCCCTTGAGAAAGAGGACATAGGTTCCAAACCTTTTGACTTTTAAATTGAAGCAGCTCCTCTTATATTGCTTCAACCCAACTTCCGTCCTTCAAAGCCTCATCCATTTTCTTTGGCTCTATCTAGGACAAGAAACAAGAGTATAGACAAGCATTTTTGTCATGAGTTTGTCCTCTTGTTCTCACCCCTTTATCAACATCTCCAATGATGTTTGTGATGGATTGTGACTTGTGGATCCTAAGTTAAGGAATCATAGCAAGTTGGCTTGATATATCTAAATTTGTGATGTTTAAATCTGCCAATAAGGTGTCCCCCACCATATGAGCACACTTATCGGGAGAAGCTTGATCTAATGAGTGTCTGACATCATTGATGTTGTCTTCCATGGAGTGGTTATCAGCATCAAAAAATTCTTGATCACAATCACCACTATCATTTCCACCTACATTTGAAGCTCCTTTATTTGAGTTATGTGCCTATAAGCTAGAATTTGTAGGCACCTCCAGATGTATCAGCTGGATTTGTCATAGTTGTGCTGATAGGGACTCCATTTGCAGGGTTAGTTACCGCTAGAGCTGAAGTAATATTCTTGCTTGGTCTTCTCAGCTCAAATTTTGGGTCAAGATCTCGTGTTGATAAGTTACCTGTAGATCCTAAAACATTCTCATAAGATTTGTTAAAACAGTTAGTAAATATATCAAGATCAAATAGCCAAACAGGTCCAGAACCTTTCATACTGGGAGTGTGCTCATTGAAAGTCACAATGGCTGACTCTTCAACTACTCTATTTCTGAGATTATATACTCTATAAGCCTTATCTTGGGAAGGCTATCCAATAAAGTGTCCATCATCTGATTTCTCAGCAAATTTGGCTACTTGATCTTTGGTATTCAAGATGGTGCAAGGACATCCAAATGATCTGAGGAAACCAATAAAAGGTCTCCTTTTATTCCATAGTTCATAAGAAGTCTTACCATGAGTTTTAACTACTAAAACTCTATTTTTCACATAGCAAGCAGTGTTGACTGCCTCTACCCAGAAGGTGATGGGCAACTTAGAGTTAGAAAACATGGTTCTTGCAGCTTTAATAAGTGTCTTATTTCTCCTCTCAGCAACACCATTTTGTAAAGGGTTCCTAGGAGCACTATATTGTCTTGTAATACCCTTTTCATCATAAAATGTGTCAAGTATTCGGTTATTGAATTCAATTCCTTGATCACATCTTATGGTCTTGACCTTATGATCACATTGTTTCTTAATTTTCCAAATGAAATTCTTCAAGACCTCAGAAGTCTCATCCTTAGTTATAAGAAAAAAGATAGAAGTAAATCTTTTAAATCATCTGTGATCACTAAATAGTACGAGGTCCTTCCTAGACTCATTACACTCGTAGGGCCAAAGAAATCCATGTGTAATAAGTGTAAGGGAGTAATGATTGACTTCTTTTCCTTTGATTTCTGAGACACCTTGTGTTGCTTCCCTTTCAGGCATGCAACACTGTGATTATCACTTGTAAACTCTTTCTTTGGCATTTCTTACCAAATCATTCTTAATTAATTTATTCATGTTCTTAAAGTTCATATGGCATATTCTTTTATGCCAAAGGAAAGATTCATCACTATTTGCTTTAGATAGAAAGCAAGAAACTTCTCCTGAGGGAGATGTTTCTTGCAAATCCATCTTGTACATGTTCTCTTTCCTGGAGGCTCTAAGAACGATATGCTCTAGAGGAATGATCACCTCGGGCTTGAGAGCAATGCACTCATGTTCAGTAAAGAGCATGTTATGTCTCTGATCACAAAATTAGGATACACTCAGTAAATTGTACCCAAGCTCCTTAACAAAGTTTACCTTTTCAATGCTGAGCTTACTATTTGTGACCCTACCCCTTCAAGTAATGTAACCTCCTGTATCTCCTCCAAAAGCAACTGGCCATCCATTAATTTTTTTAATGTTTTGAAGCATAGCCATTGCCTATCATGTGTCTGGAGCAGCCATTGTTAATGATCCATACATTCCTCTTGGTCTTTAGCTGTTCCTACATAACAAGGAGTACGTTAGTTATATTTGGAAACCTAAGCCTCATTGGTCTTGAGCATTTCAAAATGGACTGAACACAAAGCAACAGTAATTGATCCTATGTTGAGGCTTTAGGGATTTTTTTGCTGTTATTAATGAAGAACTTCCAGTCACTTGATCTTCATTTATCTTCCACACCATCTTTGGAAAATTAGACTTGACCTTCCATGCTTCAGAAGCTTTGACAACTTGAGAAGTTTTGGAGATTGGCCCTTCGAAAGATCTTGCTTTCAATGCAGCAAGCCTCAGTGCTTCGGAAGCATTCCTTTCTTCGAGACCAATTTATCTTCCGAAGGCAATTTTTCACTTGTCTTCATTTCCATTTTAGAGCTTCCAAAAGAAAGATATTCTCCTTTTGAATCTTTCGTCTTCTTTTTTCTCTCAGAAGTCTTCTTCTTGGTTATGTGGATAGTACTTTTGGGATTGTAGATATAATCTGTGGCAAGATGAGAAGTACTACCACACATAATGCAATCAACTGGCTTCCTTCTCAGAGTCTTCCTTTGACTAGAAGACTGATCTTGATCACTTTTCATCTCCATTTTCATATTCTCAAATGCTGCAGCAAGCTTCCTAGGGTGAGGCTTGCTCTTGGAGGTGGATGGTTCAGGCTGTGTAGAAATGGTACACAGCTGATCAGCCTTCATTCCTTTATAAGGATGAGTTGGGCATAAATTTGAACTCTTGGTACTAGAGTTCAGAGTTAAGTCCTCAGTCTGCACCACTTCAAAGCCTGCAGAGATAAAGACTTGTTTCTGCTTGGAGTTGAAGGTGGCCTTGATCTCTTAAGCCTTATTTGATCTTCTTTTTGCTGCTTGGATCAAGTTCTTCCTCTTAGACTTTGTCATCCCTGATTTCTTTCCCTCCTCAGGAGAATAGTGACCCTTGTTAGGATGACATTCTTTACTCTTCTTCAATGGGGTCTACAGAAGGAAACTTATCTTGACAAGTTTCATACCTAGGAGATCTTATAGACAATAGAGTGTGTAAAGTATCTATCTCACTAGATCCCAGTCCCTGCCTGTTCTGATAACACACTTTTGCATGCAAGGATGATGATATTATGTTCTTGAATGTCTCTTCTTTAAGAACACATTTCTCTGCCCTAGCTTTGCTGATCACAAGCTCAGCCTGGCATTCAGTTAACTTAGTGATGAGATCTTTTATCTGAGTCCTGTAGTTGGTATGTTCATGCTTAAGAGTGGAAATGGTTTTCTTTAAATCTTTTATTCTAAATTTGTAACCATTTTCAGCTCTCTTGAAATCAACTTTTAATATGTTTAATGACTCAAGATCAAATCTCATCTCTAAGTTATAGGACCTATATCTGTTTACTTTAGCAATGCATTATGGGGTACAAAGATATTCCAATACCTTGGCTTCTTCATGATCTGCCATCAATGATTGGTTTGGGGATACATCTTCAACCTGGAAACCCCTCCTTCTTCAATAGCAACTGTAGCTTGCTGCTTGGGCTTCTCAGTATGTGGAGCTCCCTTAGTATAATTTGGTCTGGGTTGTTCTTGGACACCATTAGTCCTTGGTTCCTTGCACTCCCTAGCGAAGTGTCCCATCTGGTTACACTTGTAACACTTCATTTTGCTTTTGTCCAGCCCAAACTTTTCAGTAGACACATTACTAGGAAACATCCTCCTTATCGTCTTATAGAATGTCTTGGCTCTATTAGTGAGAAGAGCCATCTGTTGGACTATCTCCATGTACTCCAGGTCATCTGGATGGATACAGTCAAAACTTCAATGGTGAAGAGGAAGTTTCCTATGCTTTCATTAGTAGACACAAAGGCTTATGATGAGCTTGTCTCATGAAATGGGTTTCCTTAGATGTAGCTCTCCCTTGCAGTCTCTGGAAAGGTTATGAAAGGGCCTTGTGAGTTTTCAGGGTAAGAGATAAGATGATACTGTGGTTCTCTATAATCCCTTTTAACAACATGAAGGGCAGAACTCTGTTGATTCTTGGGCTTACCTATGGGTTTTGCGTGTTCATCACTATCTGATAACAACTGAGTATGCCATACAGCTCAGTAAGAGTAAGGGTCTTGAGGTTTCTAGTCCTCTTAATGACCACATAATAGTGTGTCCGTTTTCTTGGAAGAGAAGGCATGAGCTTCCTCATAATATCCCTATTATCCAGCTTTACTCTAACATCTATTAAAGTATCCATAATCTTAACATACCTGAAGTATAGTTGACTGATGGTTTCACCTATTTTGAAGGAAAAGTTCTCAAACTGCTGCTTCAAGAAGTCTTTCTTGTTCTCTTTAGCTTCACTAGACCCCTCATACATCAGCTTTAGTGCACCCCATAACTGCTTGGTAGTTTTGCACTTCTTGAAGCCTTTATAGAAGGCATTTGGAAGAGCCGCTTGGAGGGCGGTAATGGCTTCCTGATCTACATTTATTCTTTTCATGTCTTCTTTAGAGTAGCCAGCCACTTCCTTTTGAATCATTTCACCTCCAACAGCAGCTGAAGAGGTGCATGGAATGTAAGGTCTTGAGGTAACAGACTCCCACATCCTATTGTCTTGAGACTTGATAAAGCTTTCTATTCTTAGGCACCAAAGTCAAAATCATCAGGAGTGATTAGTGGAGACTTTACCATGGTACCGGTTTCCATATCAGACTAGAAGATGGCATTTGAGATGTTAAGTAATTGGTGAAATTGAGAGGATTTAAGATGGTGAGATCTTATATTCAAGAGCCTAAAGAGCTCTGATACCAATTATAGGACCGGTTAAGGGTGGTCAATACAATCAGTTTCACAACGTGGAGAGTGTTAGAACACTTAATAGATCAAGTAGGGGACCGAGTTTATATGAAAGATACTAAGAACACAAGTAATGAGACAGAACAAATAAACAAGAACAAGATAAGTATAGTTTTCAAGAATGTTGTATATTTCTCTCTAGTTCCATTACAAGTGTTACAAAGCGTTAAAAGAAATACAAGAACCAGAGATACTTTATACTACATCCTACAGCTGGCTATACTTTGAAATCCAGCTAGACATACTGATCTAGACAACAAGATCAATGTAGAGTCAAAAGGCATATTGCCTTTTGACTAGTAACTATGATATGCCATAGCTCACATACTAATATATTACAAAAAGGATAAAAGGTACAAAGTAGAAAGTTACAGACTCTAAACCTTAATCTGCAATTGCAAAAGCATGGACCTTTTCACCAACTAATACATGTCTTTGAAGCTTCAGAAGACTTTGTCTTTGAAGCTTTGGAAGACTTTGTCTTTGAATCTTCGGAAGACTTCATCTTTGGCTTTAGAAAATTTGGTCTTTGGCTTCGGCAGATTTTACACTTAGAATATTTTTCTATGATGTGTGTAAAAGTTCCGACTAACTTTCACCTTGTACATCAGTGCATTTATGTTGTAAGCTCTTTGGTTGCTTTGGTTGAATCAGCCTTTTTAATATAACCTTACAATATCCAATGTGATGCGTATATGTTAAAAATCTTATGTTAGAATGTCAATGTTAAATACTTATATCATGCCCGATGTATAACATGTCCATGTTATGCCATATAAAATATTCTTAGAATCCAAAATATAACCAACAATAACGATGTTGCTAGCTATTAAGACATATACTGATCTCACTATCTGTAACACTCGGAAATTTTGACAAAATAAAAGAAGGAAAAATAATAAGGAAAGAAAAAAGGAAAGTATCTTGAAAGATAGGGAAAGGAGCCAAAGTGGAGGGGGCTAAAGTGAAAAAAGGACAAAACTCCATTATTTTATTATTACTTTAAGCATGGCCGCCCATAACAGCCTCCATATTTTGCTTTTCGACAAGCAAAGGAGATGAAGAAAGAAGCAGAATTATCTCTCGGTTTCAAGAAGATAAAAAAGTTGCTTTTGGGTCGAGGTAAGTGTTTTATGCTTAATTTGTTCGGTTTTTATGGGTTTTGACCATGAAACCGAGTTCTACATGTTCTTATGTGTGTATATGTGCTCGGTTGGGTGTTTTTGACATGTCTAGGTGTTAGAAATCTTTGAAAGTTCGAGTTTGAAGGAGTTGAGCTTAGAAGCAGTCTAGGTGAGTTTCTAGACCCTGGTTTTTATATGTTTTTAAAAAAATTTTAGGTTTGAAAATGCATGTAAAACTTTTTATAAATGATATGTATGCAACCGTATGTATATGTGTATGAGTTTGGATGTTTTATGGTTGTTAATGCTTTGATGATGTTTAGAATGGTAATAATGAGCTTAGAATAGGCTAAGACAATGTTTGGGACTGAAAATAACTTAGAAACATGTTATGTAGGTGGTTATGCGCCCAAACAGGGCCCATGCTCCTAAGAAATTTTCCTTAGAAAATATTAAGTGAGGTCATGCGCCCAAATAGGGCTCATGTGCCTGGAAAATCCACTTAGAAAGACCAAGTGAGGCTGATGCGCCCAAACAGTAGCTCATGCACCTAAGATTTTGCCCAGACGCCTAAGTGTTGGGGTCATGCGCCCCAATAGTGCCCATGCGCCCACTTTTTTCTCAGGCGCCTAAGTACATGCTCGTGCGCCTGAACAGTAAAGACGCCTAAGTTAGGCAGAAAATGCCTAAGTATAAGGCCCATGCGCCTGAATAGTGTTGAAATACCTAAACAGGCTGTTGGATCATGAAGAAGGCTGGTGCAACCAAAACCATTTCACTTAGTCAATTTTGGTGCTACATTCAAAGGCTTCCGAAGCTAAGTATGGGAACTTCCAAAGTTTGAAGAGTTCTTCCGAAGACAAGTGAAAGATCAACTTCCGAAGACAAACTCTACTTCCGAAGACAAAGAAGAAGTCCCCAAGTCTCGGAAGAAGCAGTCTTCTGAAGTATAAGTGGCTTTGGAAGAAGTTATTCTTCCGACATTTAACCATTGGAAGACAATGCTATGAACCAGTGGACATAAGTATGGTCTCTGACATTCCACTGCAGACTTCTGATACAACATGGCTTCTTCCTAAAGAGCCATGTAGTTGA
>BJCO01636655.1:0-11278 GCA_018326465.1 Flaveria floridana
TACAACTAGATGTGATTCCTAGGCTCAGGATCCACAACATCCATCCAGCTGAGAACATCATTGGGAATGTTACATAGGGAGTAAGAACAAGAAGTCAAACCCATCAAGGGAATGTTTGCTTGTGTTCATGCTTCCTCTCCCAAATTGAGCCCAAGAAAGTGGAAGAAGCCTTATAAGACAGCAATTGGGTTGAAGCAATTCAAGAGGAGTTGCTTCAATTCAAGAGGCAAAAGGTATGGAACTTATGTCCTCTACCAAAAGGCCATGTCCCCATAGGTACCAAATGGGTGTTTAGGAACAAGAAGGATGACAGAGGTTTGATTATCAAGAACAAGGCCAGACTTATTGTTCAAGGATACACATAAGAGGAAGGAGTTGACTACACAGATGACTTTGCACCCGTTGCAAGACTTGAGGCTGTTAGGATTTTCCTTACCTTTGCAGTATCCAAGAACTTCACTGTCTACCAACTTGACATGAAATGTTCATTCCTATATGGGGATATTGATAGGGAAGTCTATGTGTGTCAGCCACCTGGATTTGAAGACCCACAGCATCCCAACTATGTGTGCAAACTGGACAAGGCGCTCTACGGCCTACAACAAGCGCCTAAGCTGTGGTATGAGACTTTTTCTCAATTTCTTCTCAAGAATGGCTATACCAGAGGCACCACAGACAAGACATTGTTCATAAAGAAATCTGGTAAGGACATGTTGCTTGTACAAGTCTATGTGGATGATATAATATTTGGTTCCTCAAATGACAAAATATGTAAAGACTTTGAGAGCACCATGAGGAAGAAGTTTTAAATGAGTTCAATGGGCAAGATGGACTTCTTCCTTGGAATTCAAGTGAAGAAGATGAATGAAGGGATTTTCATTAGTCAATCTAAGTATGTTAAAGACATCTTAGAGAGATTTGAGATGAAAGATTGTAAGCCGGCCAGGACACCTATAGCCAGAAATCACAATCTATGTCCTGACTCTGAGGGGGAGGATACTTATCAACATCAGTATAGGGCAATTATTGGATCTCTGATGTACTTGACTGTAAGTAGGCCTGATATCATGTTTGCAACTTGCATTTCTGCAAGATATCAGGCTGCTCCAAAGGTGTCCCACCTGGTTGCTGTCAAAAGAATCCTTAGATACCTCAAAGGAGCTCCTAAACTAGGACTCTGGTATCCCAAGAATAAGGATTTCAACCTTTATGATTACACTGATAGTGACTATGGAGGCTGTAACATCAACAAGAAATCAACATAAGGAGGATCCCAATTTCTTGGTGGAAGGATTATGTCATGCAGTGCAAGAAGCAATCCTGTGTGTCTACATCAACTGCTGAGGCTGAATACATTGTTGCTGCTAGCTGCTATGCTCAACTACTGTGGATTCAAAACCAGATGATAGACTATGGATTCAACTTTTTGGAGACTCCTATCCAAATAGACAGCAAAAGTGCCATTTCAATCACCGAGAATCCCGTGAAGCATTCAAAGACCAAGCATATTGACATCAGGTATCATTTCATTCGAGCTATTCATGAGAAGAGTCTCATAAAACTTGTTAAGGTTGTTGCAAATGAACAATATACCGACCTGTTCACAAACGTGTTTGATGAACAGAGATTTAAATATTTAATTACAGCTATTGGGATGATCAACCTTGATTGAATCTCTTTTGAAAACCTTCTTAAATATGCCATGGCCTTTTTGTCTATTGATTACAATCTAAGCTCTGTTACAGAAGTATTCTTCACAAAACTGACTAAGTATAAATTCTTCCGAAGAGAAATTTAGCTGCGGAAGAATTTCTCTCAGTCTTCCGCAGATAAATTCTTCTAAGTGTTTCTCCTTCCGCATAAGTTTTTGCCTTCGGAAGAATTTTGATCAAGTATCAAACTTCTCTTCCGAAGCTCTGTAACTTATGTTCTCAGAAGCAATCATACTTTTCGAAAGCAAATATGTCTGAAGACATCATTTACCTTTGGAAGAAAAGATTTGCTTCGGAAGAAACACTTTGAGGAATTCACAAGTGTTTGTCCTCGGAAGCAATTTAACCTTCGGAAAAAAATTTACTGTAATGGAAACATTTCCGGGCCCCACTCTGTAAAAGGTGAAATTTTTTCAGCAAAAAGAAATTATGTTGGATTATTTAAATAGATTAATCTTGCCGCCTAAATATTATCACAAATCTATACTGTCTTTTCACATCTTTCACCCTATCCGATAACATTTTACTCCATTTATACGTAACATCCGACTATCTTTCCTTTCTTACCGTTACAAAATACCCACCTTTCAGAGAAAAACCCTCCCAAGAATCCCCAATCCACATCATCTTCTTCCACTCCTTCACTCAACCAAATTTCTAAAATAATGGCTCTTAATCCCCAACATAATCAGGTCGCACTCCTTGATTCCACCAAGGATGTCGCCTATGCCCCAATCATCCAATTTCTAAACCAGTCAACATACTTCACCGTGCTCACCGTAAACCCAACTGTTTACTCTAATCATGTGGTCGAATTCTGGGCCATTGGTCAGAGTAAAATTCTGAATAATCAGCAGGTTATTCGATCGATGATAAGTGGCCAAGAGCTGATCATCTCTGAAACCACCATTCGAGAGCATCTAGAGCTCTACGATGTAGGTGCCCCTGTGGATTTCCCCAAAACAGACTTGGAAGAAACTCACTCAAATGGTCTATGGTGGAAGTGTGCAGAGGCCGACAGTCTATAAATACAACTTCTCATTCAACTGGAAGTTCCTTCTACACATAGTCCTCCATTGCCTATCAAACAAGTCTGGGGGATGGGATCAAATCCCATATGATCTCGGGTGCATGGTCATTGGAATGGTGAGGAACCGGAGGTTCAACTATTCCAAGTTTATGCTGATGAACCTACTCAGCAACCTAACTAGGGATTCTTTCTATATGTATCATCCAGCACTTCATAAACTATGAGTTGGATCAAGACCAACTACATCTTGGTCAACCACTGTCGGTTCCTCACATAAAGCCTAGTGTTTTCAAGATTTTGAAGAAGGTTTCACCAAATTTCACTGGCAGGTTCATTGATCTGCCCCAAGGTATGTTTGAGCCAATGGCTCATGGTGACATCCCTACCAACCCAGCAGGTGATGAGCCCTCACCAGACTCACCCATCATCCGTCTCCCCATACAGCTCACTTATCATAGACGTCCAAAAGAACCCTTGATCAACCTACTCTGATTGATCAAGTCCCCTTTCTTCAACCCAAAAAGACTAGAGTGGAAACATAGGCTCCCACTCAATCTGAGGTCTCAACTTCCTCCCACATAGACCTCAATGTCATGGTTGAGTCTCCTCAGTCTCAACCAGACGAGCCCACTAACCAAGCCTTCAGCCCTCAGGTTAAGTCACAACACTCTCCTAAGAAGCCAAAAAGGGACACCCCCATCTTGGAATCCACTACTGGTGAAGGGGAATGCTTAGGTGATGACCAAGGTCCTGGGTCATTAGATTTATTTGCTGAATCCTTTCTTGACCTTTTAATCCTGATGAGACTATTATGCTACACCAGAGCGGTGACGTTGATCCTTATCACCCTCTTTTGATCAACAGAGTTCTTTGCAGCCTCTGATTTTCAGCCCATATCAGGAACAAAGTACTGAGGTGAGTCCCACAGATGTGGAGGGGACTCATGTGGATAGAGCTGCCACTACTGAGGGTGCTTCATTAGTCCCTCAGGATAGTGGTAACATCAATCAGTCTCTATCCACGGAAACTTTACCCATTCCTGTCTATGAAGGAGACATGGATCAGCAAAGGAACCATGGGTGCCAAGAAACCACATCTGGTGGTGAGGATGAGCATACTTGGTATGTTATCTCATCTCCTGATGATTCCTCCAATGAGGATGAGGGTAGTATGCAACTAACCCTCAAGTATCTACTCTCTAAAATCGCACACCTGGAATCTCAGGTTAGGATTTTGGAAAGTAGATCTGCCACTCAGCAACTTGAGATTAACACCCTCAAGGCCCAACAAGCTGAGAAACAGAAAGAGAGATCTGTTAGCATGTACAAATCCATGTCTCTAAAAGTTCTGCCTCTAGCTCATCTGACTCTCAGGACGATGCTACCACAAAGGGGGAGAGTTTGCAGGATCAAACATCTAGTGAGGGTGTATCTGCTCATTCTTGGGAGCAGGTACCACCTCAGGGGGAGATGACTGCTCACTCTTTGGAGCAGGCATCAACCCTCATTGAGTCTACCATTACCACAACCCCTCCTCCTGGAGTTACCTCCTTTATCCTAGCCTCTCTTGCACATACTCTCCCTGATCCAATTTCTTCTATTTAGATGGAACACAGGACTTCCATCAATCTCGTAGACCAATTTTTGATGAAGGGTGTTGGTCAACCTAAGGGGAGTGTGGAACCTGAGATTAACTTCGAAGGGGAAACACAAACTGATGGCCTAGCACCTAACTTAGTAGGGCCAGAAATTCAAGTTTCTTCCGAGGCTAAGGAAATCCCTTCCAAAGCCAAGGAACTTTCTTCCGAGGCTAAGGAAATCCCTTCCAAAGCCAAGGAAATTCCTTCCGAAGAAGGTTTACTATCTACTTCCGAAGCAATCAAATCTACTTCCGAAGCCATGGGAGTTTCTTCCAAGGCTGAAGTTGAAGTCGCAGAAGTAATAGTAAATCTCTCTTCAACCATCTCTACTCTGCCCAGCCAGCCTGAACCATCCAAACCTGAGTCTCCTAAGCCATCAGCTGCCTCAGACCCTAAAGGAAAGAGGAAGCTGACAGCTGAAAAGCTAAAGGAGGAATACAGGTTAGAAAAGTTAAAGAAGAAAGGAAGAGTAGACTCTGGGAAGCTGCTGGCTGACAGTAGAAAAGCAGCAACCGAAGTAGTAGCTGCTCAAGGGCACTTTACCAATAAAAGAAGGGCAGAACTGATTGATAGGATCCTCAATGTTGGGATCCAAAGTGGAGACATTCTTTTACTTACCTATGAGGAATTGGTCAAATTGGAGAAGGAAACCTTGCCACAAAAGGAGAAAGCAGAAGCAGCAAGGTTGGCAAAGGAAGAGGAAAGAAGGAAGAAGAAAGAAGAAACTAAGATCAAGGCTCAAGCCATGATGAGAGCAGAGAAAGTAGCATTTCTCTGCTCTAGGGGATATAAAGAAGAAGAACTGGCTCCTTATGATTTTGATACTATTTTGTTCTTATTCAAACAAGAACAGAAGAAAATCATGAAGGAAAGGACGAGGGCTGCCAGGGAGAAACTGAGAAAGAAGGAAAAGAAGAAGGAGAAGGCTGAGGAGCTAGGAGCAAAACAAGCTAATGATAGGGACTGGATGAAGTCCTATCTGAAAGCTCATGGTTTTTCAGCTAGGCAAGTAGGATCAATGGCTACAAAGACTCTCCAATGATATGTCAGTGACATAAAGACTGACATTCGAATGGGGAGCCGGCAGGAGGTTCAATGGAAAACTGCAAGTAAGAGGATGGTCTCCAAACCCACACCCAAGCCAAAACCTACTCTTACCAAACAACCACCACTCCCACAAACCACTGAATCACCCACACCCTTTTCCTTTCCCTTCCCTATAAAACCTAAACCTATAGATGAACCCTTTACCCCTGAACCAGTCCCTTCAACCACCTCACAACTCACACCAATATCCAAACCACCACCACCAACAACAACTCTGATACCTAAAACCATACCCAAAACCAAACCAACTACCCAACCATCCTTAATATTACCAAGACCCCTGACCGTACAGGAATTTGAGGACATTCAGGAAGGACTCAACCAATGCACTAGGCTGAGTTCTTTCTCTTGGGATGAAGACTTGATTGAACTGAAATATCTTGATAATTCAGTCAATCTTCTCTCAAGGGAAGCTCTCCTGGATCTCCCTACAACAACCCTGGACCAGTATCTCACTCTTCTTTCCCTCAACATACATGATCTAAATGACAAGGAAAAGAAGTTGAGAAGAAGACTGGTGACTCTACTGGACAAAAGGAAGATAGAAAACTTTCCAACCACTCCTCAAGTGCCAAGGAGTCCTATAGTCCAGTGGAGGTTTGATGAGCCTTCAGATGCCTTTCAGTTGGTAAGAGATATTGGGGAAACTAACCAGCTAGATACATCATTTATGCTACACTCTAGAAGATTTGACATAAATGATCTAGCTGAATTACCACTCTCCAACCCCTCCAAGTCTCCTGTTGCATCTCTCATCCAAAAGCACATACTCAATATGAGAGAAGTAGAGTTGATTAGAAGAGCTCAAGCTGCTACTGATGCTGAATCCTCTGCAAAAGGTCAAGCCTTTCTCCAGATGGTTCAAGACCCAGCTTTGGAGCCTATAGCTTGATGGGTATATGACTCCAACACACATCAACTTACTTTATTTAGAGGGAATAGCCAACAGATTCATGTCATTCATGGTGACAGACTGGATGTCTTAACCAGAACAGACTTGTTCCAAATGCTACTCACATCTACCAAGGAGAACACAGAGAAAGATGTGAAGCAAGAAGACTTCCGAAGACAATGCTGCACTTCCGAAGACAAGTCAAAAGTCTTCCGAAGCCAAGCAAGAAGAACTTCGGAAGAGAGTTACTCTTCAGAAGTACCATGAAGATAAAGATAGGAAGTAGCTGGTTCTAAAGAAGTTGTTTCTTCTGAAGCCAAAGTGACTTCGGAAGTCTTCCGAAGTACCCTTACCTTCGGAAGTCTTCCGAAGTACCCTTACCTTCGGAAGAACCAACTGTGACTAGTGGACAAAAGTAAGGTACATGTCAGTATAGTCAACTACTTTACTGACAGACTGCATGGAGCTTCTCCATGTGAGTATGTTTGATCTTACTTTATCCACTGTTGATCCATCTTAGATTAGTACAGTCACCATACTTAGTTGGTGACAAAAAGTTAGTCATGGACTTGTCATGACTACCTAATTCTAGGATAATACTTTATCTTAGTTAACATACTTCTAGCAACTGTAGTATTTTGTCTAGTTGTATTTCCCAGCTGGTTTTCCAAGTATAACTGGATGTAGATAGTAGTATATATAGTTCTACTTGTAAACTCATTAAAAAGCAAGTGTGCTAAGACAGAGTCTTGTAATCTTTGAGTTGAGAATTAATATATACAAGTATCTTGAAAAACTTATCTTTGTGTCTTGCCTACTTAATATATTACTATCAACTCTTAGAGCATTCTGTTATCATTATCTGAGTGATATCAAGTGAGTTTAAGAGAGAATCATTATGTTAAGTGATCTGTAACGATCCTACAGTTTTGGTTGCACCAACCTCATCTGATCTTCGGATCTTGTTGATAAACGATGTCCCTAGTTTATGTACTTAAATGTAAATGTCTTTCATTTCTTACACATATGTAATACAAGTGCTTAATGATATATGATATGTGTTTTGATGTTTATTTGTCTTTGATTATATCATATTCTTATTGTATTTAGTATTACACATATGAATGAACATTATATATAGGTTTGAGGTTGTTGTACATAGTTCTGAGACAATAATAATTCAGAAATGTGTTCAACTTAATCAGGTGGTTATCCATGCTAATGGACCAGACGCACGAATGGACCATATTTATGGATCAGTCGCATGACTGAACCAGGTCACTGGATCAGTCGTATGACTAAGACATAAGATTGACTCAGTCGCTCAACTGAACCTTCAGTCGTGCGTATGAATCAAACGCATGACTCAGTCGCACGACTAAACCATGCCAATGGCTCAGTCGTACGACTGAATACTGAAAACCTACAAGTACCACATAATTCATGGAAAAACGTAACACTTCGCATATTATCATACCCTAGCCATCCACAGAGTTCTAGTACGTCCATCCAACTTCATAGTTCGTTCCTGATTGATTCCAACTCTTTCTTAACGTTTGTTTAATTGTTAGATCGATCAGGTTGTCGTTTTCACTGATTGGATCGCCAATCAAATAGAATTCTACGCTATTGGATCTGCTTTCATGTTGAATCAGTTAGTACTCTGTACAAAAACGGTCCTAACAAGTGGTATCAGAGCTTTGGCTTGTGATTCTTCGTGGACTCAATTAATGTTCTTGTTAAAATCACGTCTTAATTCAAAAGATTAGTGTTTTTGTTTCAAAAGGTGTTTTTGAAATGTTACTGATCAAAAGTTTCCTATTTTTCGATGTACGACAGATTAGGATTTGTGTAAAATCGTTTTTGGTGCCAAAGTGTCCAAAATTTTGAATTTTTCATCCACAGCAGCTTCAGTCGCATGATTAGCTCAATCGCACGACTGAGTCCTAATTGTACCTTTCAACCGCACGACTGGACTCAGTCGCACTGCTCATACGCACTATTAAGCTAACCCACACGGTTGAACTCATTCGCATCCCTCAGTTGCACAATTGAACTCAATTGCACGATTGAACTCAGTCGCACTCCTCAATCGCACGATTGAACTAAGTCGCACTCTTCAATCGCACATTTCATTCTGTCTTATAGTAAAATTTTCAAAGTTTGATATCATGGAAGATCAGAACTCTGCGTTTAATGCTGGGAAGGATTCACGTATTCAGAATCTACTACTTCTGGAAAATGAGATTGGGAACCATAACAAACCACCTAAATTGTTGACTTTGGATGAATACCCACAATGGAAACAATGGTTTGAAATCTATCTGAACGGTGTGGATCCAAATCTATGGACAACCATTGAGACTGGTTATACTATACCAGTTGGTGCTAATGGGGTAAAGCTGACTTTGAGGGGTATGAATGAGGGACAAAAGGTTGCTCACAACGCTGAGAAGAAAGCCTACGCCTTGCTGACTCGGTCAATTCCTAAAGACATCTTCCATCACTTTTCAGAACATAAACAGTCTAAGAAGTTATGGGAAGTTTCAGAAAAGAGATACGATGGTAATGCAACCTTGAAGGCGCTAAAGGCTAAAGCTCTCAAAAAGGAACTTGATAATTTCTCTTCAATAGGAAATGAGAGCTTAGATGACATCATTGAAAGATTTTATCATTTGATGAGTGAGCTGCATACTCATGGTGTGACTACATCTATGGAAGAAAAAGTTTCAAGATTTGCTAATGGTCTGCCAGACAAATAGGATCAATTTGTGTCTAATCTGAGACTGAATGACACTCTTACAACTTTAGACATAAATGATTTCATCTTGAAGTTAAGGGAGGAGGAACTACGTTTGAAATACAAGTTGAAGAAAGGATCTTACACTCAGAACCCTTCACTCTATAACATTGCTCCTAATCCAGTTTCATCCGGAGCACCTCTTTAGACAGCCTTTGTTTCCAACACATCTGGAACCTCTCAAAGCAGCTCTTCGGGAAGTGATTCATCAGGTTCATCTGGAACCCAATATGTTGTCCCTGATTCCAACCCAACTATGCTGAAGATCGAGAATCTTGGAAATGTCACTGTGGAAGTTGCCAAAGAGCACATGGATCTTCTAGCTACAGTGGTTCATTCCTATGATGGGTTAGTCGCTAGGAAGATTGGAAATTGTCATCTAGCTGATGAGCACTACGAGCAGGTGGAAAAGACCGAGTTGGAGAGTATGGATATAATGTGGGCTTTGGCTAGTGCGGTGAGGAGAGCCAAAACGTTTGTTAAGAAGACAGGGTAGAATCTGGTTGCTACCAAAGACACAACTTTTGGTTTTGATAAAACCAAAGCTACATGCTTCAATTATGGTGAAAAATGTCACTTTAAACGAGAGTGTGTGAAACCTAAGAAGACTGGAAATGGTAACCCTTTTTCATCCATCAACCGTCAAGACAAAGAAAAAGAAAGTATCATCAACAAGTCAGGATACTAAAGCGTTGGTTGCTCAAGGAGATGAAGGACAGGACTGGTCCTTCAGATTTCTGTCTGATGGAGACGTGAATGTGGCCTTAGTAGAAGAACTTGATGATGGGTCAGCAAGTGAAGGAGATAACATAGCAGATAATGCTAATTCAGACATTGAGGAAGTTATGGATGTCGTGGATCATTTCGTTGAAGATGAATTACCTGCTGCTAGCATGAAATCTCCTATCAGTGAGGAATCTAAGGTTGCTTTTATGGCTGACACTTCCACCTCATCACAGGTATGTTCTAAAGATGAACTGTTTGATAAACATGCTTGTGCAGAATGTAATAAATTTCGTGAAAACATAGACTTAAAATTTGCTAGGTTGTTAGATCACAATGACAGTCTGGTAAATGATTTAAAATTATGTACAGAAGCTAACCGAGTTTTAAAACAAAATGAAAGCAGCTTTAAAGAAAAACTTGATTTGTTAGGAAAACAACTTAGGGAAATCGAGGTTGTTGCCTTTAATCAAGCAAATGACATCAAGTTCTATCTTTTAACAATTGAGCAAACTAAGAAAGAAAAAGCGATTTTGCAAATTGAAATTGAATCGTTAAATCAAAAACTGCATAGTCTAGCTAGTTCCTCTCACATTGTTTAGAACTCAGTCAAAGAGAGAAACTGTGGGAAGGGCTTGGTTATAAAGTAGTGCCACCACCACATGCGATCCTGTTGAACACAAAATGTAGACTAATAAATAATAACCCTATCAAGGATCATGTGGTAACTACCCGTCTAGTCAGTGATCCAGATTCCACAGTTCAAACTGTGCAATCTGTTACTGAACAGAAGGGATCTAGTTCTGGCACCAAAGATGAAGCTGTCACTGATAATAGGAATGAAGAGAATAGCAAGGCTACTCTAGGGTTGGGATCAAAAGTTAATCTTTCAAAACCAACTCATTCTAAAACGGATCCTCATCAAAACCTCACCAAAATGAAAGTAAAAGGAAATCAAAATGTTAAACAAATAAAAATTTGTCACAGACGGTGAGAAACCTAAAATTGATAAGCAAGAGACCAATTCTAGGCCACCCTCTCCCCCACACAAAAGATCTCCAAGACCATTTGAGGGGAGATCATGTTATAGTTGTGGAGAACGAGGACATATTTCTCCAAATTGTAAGGCCCCGTTCCCGGGCACCTCACTGTAGGATTCTATGTGCCCAAGACACTTAGAATATTGATGTGGTTAGTACGTTATGATCCAAGTCGGGTTATACCCAATAACAAGCTTAGCAAACACCAAATAATATTTAATTGATGATATGATCATGCAATAAAATATTAACACCAATTTAGAAAATGGGTTTTCTAAATAAGTTGCATATGACGTGGAACAATTTATTAGGATATATTGTTCAATGATAATATT
>BJCO01636659.1:0-10155 GCA_018326465.1 Flaveria floridana
GTGTATATATATGTCTGTGTATATATATGTCTGTGTATATATATGTCTGTGTATATATATGTCTGTGTATATATATGTCTGTGTATGTGTGTATATATATATATATATATATATATATATATTCATAACTTTGTGGTTTTCTTAGGATCCCTCCTTTATATATACACACTTTTCATGATATTCAAATAATCTGATATTTTATTTTCACTGTGTTAATGTACAGACAGGATTCATTGACATATGGGAGCCGGTTACATTAGTGATCAAGAAGGATGGAATCACCATAAAGGGTGGTGGCACTCCAATCAATGAGAAGTTTGGTCCAACCACAACAGTATGCTTTCCCGCCCTTTTTATGTGAGAATTTAATTGTTCTATTTCTTAAAAAAGTGGTTTGAGTTTTACATTTTTCATTTTGTTTTAATACATGGGCATATGGGCTTAGAAAGTAATGCTGTTTGATGTTTTCAGTTTTGTTCTGTAATTGATTCGACGATTTTTAGGTGTCTATTCCATTCGGAAATCCAGTTGAGTTTTCTATGATTGGCTTGGGAAGTGTTGAGAGACGGTTTAAAGTGGAGCAAGAATCAGCTGCTGCTATCAGGTGCTAATATTTTATCTTTCTGATCTCTATGGATTTTTTCTCCTTTTAGATATCTAATTCTGTCCCTAATCTTTAGATGCTAATGGTTATCATTGCACAAGTGCATAAATTCTTTTGGGTTCATTAATGTGTTTTTTTAAGCTAAATTTTTTTGCCTTCTAATAATTTTTGCAGTTCAAGGGATACCATTGTTCTCACCCTGAGATACTTCATCAAACGGGTAATGATTTAAAGAAGCGTTGACCGTGGATATTTTCTTTAATTTATTTCTGTTGAAAAACTGGAAAAAGAGAAAACTAAGTTTATCTTTTTAATATTGATAAGGTTCATGTTTGGAATTGGTTGCAGGCTGTTGAGAAAAAGAAGGGGAAAAAGAAGGGATTATTCTTTTGATGAGCAGATGCTTGAATTTTCAACAACTAAAAAGGTTGACATCTATGAAAACTAGTCTAGTTGTAGCATCACTTATTTTTTTCTTAGTAAAAGAATACACCACTTTCTGTGATTCTTTTTAATCAATGTATCTATTTGGGTGATGTAATCTACATTTGATTTTTGTAATTAGATTTTAGGGGATGTATATTCATGTTGTTATACAAATTGAGGAATGATCTTAATCATTTTCGTCTTGCAGACCAAGACCGGACCATCATAACCCACAATGGACCAAGGACTTATATGAATGGAATGTCTGGAGTGAAGCCTGGACCGATAAGTGTTGCTTGGGTACTGGGTTTGTCGCGGTTTAGAACTAGTCGGTCTTGAACCCAACTGAAAGACAGAACTAGAAAGGCAGAACTACTTTAATTAGATCTGATTTGTGGATTATTTCATTTTTGTTAAACATGATATTATGATCTTTACAAATATAAGTCATTTGTACAGTACAAACAATCATTGCATATGAAGGATAATTAGTTCTTTCTCCCTAGCTTAGTTTTAGATGGTTTTTTTCATTTCCATTGTATCGGTGCGTTTGGTGATTAGGAGTGTAAATGAGTTAAGTTTGTGTAAGTGAGTTTAGTTTGCTGACTTGTTCTATAAAATTCAAATTTAACTTGTTATTTAAAAATTTTGCTTATATAATTTCAGGATTTTTATGTGTAATCTCTATCTCTATCTCTATATATAATAAAAGAAAATAGGTTCAACCACATGGGATCATTTTAAGCAATATCATTCCACACGTGTCACCATTGTAGACATAAAATGCCACGTGTCAAACTATTACCCAACCTCCGCATTCCACTTCATAAAACACACGGGATCTTTACCCACCCATTTTCAAACCGGGTTGTGATATATCCCCCCTCCCCTTCTATCCCGCCCCTAAACGCCATCATCACTTTTTCCATCGGCTAAACACTTTGAGACGAAGAAAGCACTTGATTTCATCCTGCCAAATTCTCTGAAATACATTCTTAATTCAGGTTCGCTTCCCGTATTGATTCACAATCTGCGATTTGTACTGTTCTTCATTACGTAAGTTTTAATACGCTCTTTTCATATGGTTTTTGCGATCTTGATGTAAATCAACAAATGTAGTTACAAAACGTTATCATTTCTTATTCAACATACTATCGATGTTGATTGTGCGATTGTTGATGTTTCTATTGATGTTGATTCAGCATAAAGAAATAAGATTGATTTCTTTGTATGATTTTTTGCAATCTGTTTCTATTGTTATTTATTTAACATCTTCTTTTTCATGAAGTCTTTTGTGCAATTTCTCGTTTTACTGATATGAATTCGAATATGATTCAGCATCGACTTTATTGATTGATTTCCACTAGGGTTCTAATCGATTGTTGCGGCTTTAAAGAGGTATGTTTTTTGTTCAATTCGATTATCCTTAAATTAAATTGTATCTGCATGTTTTTTGTTAATTTATATAGGGATTTAAGGAAAACAGAGCATTGAAATATAATTGTGTTGAATTCAATTCTGTTGCTTTTTAGTATTTTTTTTGTTGACTTTCTGCAGTGATTTTGTGTATGTATTCTTTTAAATAAGTTTTGTGTTCATGAATAAAAAATTATTAAAGGAGCATTTGTCAATTGTTGTTTAAAACAGAAATTGCATATACTTTAATATTAAATAGTTGCTTGCTATAATAAATTAAATATTTCAAGGCCGTAAGTAGAAAAAATACTTTCCTTTTAAATATTAGGGCCACAACCACATGCTGAAATGCTTAACATATTATAGTATAGATGATGAATATTTCATACAAATAAGTTTTGAATCCATTGAGTCGATGATTTGTACATATAGAATACATATGTAACCACATAAAGATCAAGTTATCCAAACCCCTCCTTAGGCAATGAGTCAGAATATAGATTTCTAAAATGTATTCAGAGAGAATAACTATGAAATAATAATATGTGTGTGTTTATTAGCATGTAGAATATTTTGATCTTATGATTATTATATGTTAAGCAAAAGCTTACTTATATTTTGGTTATACAGAGACATGCACACATATTGTATTTGGAGTTTAAAGTCTTCAATTTTGTAATTTAATTGTTTTTTAATTTTTTAGTTTCAAGAATGGAAGCATCTGAAATCCTGTTTACCACTACTGTTGATAACCTTCTTTTGGAGTAGTATTGCACGCTATAGACGGCTCTTGCGCCATACATTGATATGTTTTGTTATAATTCGACACATCTTGTTACTTATAAACTTGAGTTTTCGTCATATAGGTTTTTTATTATCTTCCGCCTTTCAATATTAGATGATATGTGATAATAAGTTATTATTTTATGTCACTTTTTGAATTTGTTGTTTTTGACTGCAAAGAATTATTAATTATTATTTGGTATGCCATTCTAATTTCTTAATTTGTAAAATTATAATGTCAATTATAATATGTTGCTACCTATTTAAGCATACATCTGCTGTTCAAAAAATTTTTAAGCATACATCTTATTTTGAACACGTATACTTGCCATCTCCCAGATTTTCAGTAATTTGAGACACACAAAATCTATTAATAATTAGAATAAGATAATAATTATTTTAATACCAGTAATTATACCATTAAAAATAGAAACAGAAATAATGTCAAACAAGTATTTATAAGTATTAATGACAACAATTATTTAAAAAAAAGAAACAATAATATCAATCAAATAATAAAATCCCTCTAATTACTGTATATTCATACTAAAATTTTACATTATAATTTATCAGCATTAAATTTTACCCAAAATAACTTTCTTTTAATCATTAAAAGTTTCATGCATTTACGCAGTCATGAACTATAAAACTAGAATGCATGTACATGTTTTTAACAAATTTAGATTTTCGACAATTTAATCTATAATTTAAAATGCTCATAAATTTCTGCTCTTCTTATATAGATTAATAAACAATAACTTAAATCAAATATTTGAAACCCACTATTTAATATATCTTGTAAACTTTTCTAATAGGATATCTTTCAAATCTCCTCCCGTGTTATATGGAGAATCATATTTATATAATAGAAAGGTTGTATATATATTATTTGAAATTCAAAAATCAGTTTCCAAAATATTTAATCACGTATCTCATGCCTTTATACAATCATGATCTATAAACTTAGTATGCATGTACATGATGATTATTAATACTAACTTTTAATTTTTAACTGTTATTATTTTTTATTTAATTTTTTTAACCGTGTAACACACGGGTCGTTAGACTAGTCTATAATCTATAATCTATATCTATAATATATAATAAAAAAAGGTTTTCTAAGACATGTGTCATCATTCTAGCTTATCAAATGACACGTCTTATCATCCTAGCATATTAAAAAAATTATTTTTCCACCTCTCTCATAATAAATAAATATGAAAAATTTAAAAACAATCAATTTGACTTTCCTGTTTTATGAAAATATGTTAAAACAAATATATTTATATTTGTATTTAATATCTCTCTCATATTAAATGTTGATACATGTGTACCTAGATTCTGAGCTAAATGTAATATCTTTGTAATGTCTTACTTATATGTAATTGAAGGTTGATTAATGAAATGCAAGTGGTTGTGAATGCTTATAATGTTTAAATGTTTCATTAATGGGTTTTGCAATGAATGGTTGATAGAGTATGTAGGTAAATGGTTGTTTGAATTGTTATGCTTAATGTTATGATAATTAACACATTCAAACCTATCATTATGAAGTTATCATGCGAATGGGCCATGCCAATGGACCATACGCATGAATAACTTCATGCGAATGGCTCAGTCGCACGATTGAACCAGGAGACTGGATCAGTCGTAAGACTGAAGCATGAGATTGAACCAGTCGTACGACTGAAGGTTCAGTTGTGCGTATGGATCAAACGCATAGCTCAATCGCACGACTGAACCATGCGTATGGTTCAGTCGCACGAATGAAAAACCCTTACCTATAAAAACCACCTAATTCATGGAAAAACGTAGCACTTCGAATACTTGCAACCCTAGTCGACCTAGAACGTCCAGTTCGTCAATTCCAAGTTCATAGAACGTCTGAGATCATTCCTAGTCCATTCTTAACGTTTTCTAATCGTTAGGATTGATCTTGATTACGTTCTCCCTGATTGGATCACCAATCAAATAGGATTCTGCACTATTTGATCAGGTATAACGAAGAATCAGTTAGTACTCCATACGTACACGGTCCTAACAAGTTATTGAGAAGAAGGATGATAAGAAGCGTGTTAAAGATATTCTAGTTGTCAGAGACTTTTTGGAAGTAATTCTGAAAACTTACATGGCCTTCCTCTGAATAGACAGGTAGAGTTCCAGATTGAGTTAGTACCTGGAGCAACTCCAATCGCTCGAGCGCCGTACCATCTGACATCGAACGAACTACAAGAGTTGTCTAAGCAATTGTAGGAATTGTTAGACAAGGGATTCATACAGCTCGTGCATCGATGAACTATTTGACCAGTTGCAAGGATCAAGCTACTATTTTGAGATTGATCATAAATCAGGTTACCATCAGTTACGGGTTCAGGAGGAAGATGTGTCAAAGATGGCATTTCGGACTCGCTATGGTCACTACGAGTTTCTAGTAATGCCATTTGGTCTGACTAATGCACCAGCGGTTTTCATGAATCTCATAAACCGAGTGTGCAAACCCTACATGGACAAGTTTGTTATCGTTTTCGTCGATGACATTCTGATTTATTCAAGGAACAAGGAAGAGCACGAGGAACACCTTTGACTGATCTTGGAATTACTTAAACAAGAAGAGCTATACGCCAAATTCTCAAAGTGTGACTTCTGGATTCAGGAAGTCCAATTCTTGGGTCATGTAGTCAACGAGAAGGGCATACATGTTGACCCGGAAAAGATAGAAGTTATCAAGAACTGGGATACGCCAAAGACTCCGACGGAGGCACGACAGTTTCTTAGATTGGCTGGATATTATCGACGATTTATTGAAGGTTTTTCGAAGATAGTTCAACCACTTACAACATTAACTCAAAAAGGCACCGCGTACAGTTGAGGTGACAAGCAGGAAACATCATTCCAGTTCTTAAAACAGAAACTCTACACGACATCGATATTGTCCCTACCCGAGGGAACCGAAGATTTTGTGGTGTATTGCGATGCTTCAATTCAAGGTCTCGGTTGTGTACTAATGCAACGCACGAAGGTGATCGCATATGCTTCCCGACAGCTAAAGGTTCACGAGAAAAACTACACGACACACGACTTAGAGTTATGAGCCATTGTGTTTGCACTCAAGATATGGAGACACTACTTGTATGGTACCAAGTGCACCATTTACACCGATCATAAGAGTCTCCAGCACATCTTTGAATAGAAGGAGCTGAACATGAGACAACGTCATTGGGTCGAGTTGTTAAACGATTATGATTATGCGATTAAGTATCATCCGGGTAAGGCAAATATAGTAGCAGATGCCCTAAGTCAAAAGGAGACACCTAAGCTGAAGCGAGTTCGAGCATTACAACTCACCATCCACACCGGTTTACCCGATCAGATCGGCAATGCTCAACTTGAGGCGTTGACAGACGAGAACCTGAAAGCCGAATCTCTACGAGGCATGGAAAAGCAAACCAAATCTGACGGAATCCGCTACTTCATGGACCGAATATGGGTTCCTTTGCACGGAGACCTACGAGAGCTGGTAATGGACAAAGCTCATAAGTCCCGATATTCTATTCATCCGGGTTCAGACAAGATGTATCACGATCTGAAGGTTCTCTACTAGTGGCCAAATATGAAATCTGATATTGCCACCTATGTAGGCAGATGCTTAACCTGTTCTAAGGTTAAGGTGGAGTATCAACGACCATCTAGTTTACTTCAACAACTAGAAATTCCAGTATGGAAATGGGAGCAGATATCAATGGATTTTATCACAAAACTGCCTCGGACGCCCAGCGGATGCGATACCATTTGGGTGATAGTAGATCGTTTGACGAAATCCGCACACTTCTTACCAATCAAAGAGACTGTTAGAATGGAGAAGTTAACCCGTATATACCTAAGAGAAATAGTCTCTCGGCACGGTGTGCCAATTTCCATTATATCTGATCGTGACGCCCGATTCACTTCGCATTTCTTGCAGTCTTTACAACGATCATTGGGAACACGGTTAGATATGAGCACTGCATATCATCCTCAGACGGACGGTCAGAGTGACCGTACGATCCAGACTTTTGAAGGCATGTTACGCGCTTGCGTGATTGATTTCGGTAGCAGTTGGGAAACTCACTTACCGTTAGTTGAGTTTTCTTACAATAATAGCTATCGCACATCAATCAAAGCTGCTCCATTTGAGGCACTGTATAGGCGTAAGTGCCGATCACCTATTTGTTGGACGGAAGTTGGAGAAAGTCAACTTACCGGTCCTGAACTTGTGCACGATACGACTGAGAAGATCGTGCACATTCGCAACAGCATGGCAGCAACGCATGACCGACAGAAGAATTACGCTGATAAGCATCGCCGACCGTTGGAATTTCAAATCGGTGACAAAGTGCTTTTGAAAGTGTCACCTTGGAAGGGTGTGATTCGTTTCGGAAACGTGAAAAACTAAACCCTAGATACGTGGGACCGTTTGAGATTGTCAAACGGGTTGGCCCCGTAGCCTATCAGCTGAATCTACCCGAAGAACTTAGTGGAGTGCACAATGTGTTCCATGTTTCAAACCTGAGGAAATGTCATGCAGACGAGACTCTTGTCATTCCGTTAGACGCGATACATGTGGATGAACAACTGCGTTTCATTGAGGAACCGGTGGAAGTTATGGACCGAGAGGTCAAAACGCTCAAACATACTCATATCCCTATCGTCAAGGTCCGTTGGAACTCAAAGCGTGGACCAGAGTTTACCTGGGAACACGAAGATTAGATGAAGAAGAAGTATCCACAACTGTTCAAGGATCAGACACTTACTTCTTAAGGTATTCATTCTTAAGATACCTTTTCCTTTCAATTTCGAGACGAAATTCCCTTCAACAAGGGGATGATGTCACAACTCTATCAAAACCTTACAAAGTCTGACATGTTACAAACCACCAAACCTAACTGAATCTCATACATCTGACTAAACCTTTCATTCAAATTTTCGGGATGAAAATTTCTGAAACAAGGGGATGGTGTGTCAACCCGTATTTTTCAGGTTAACGTCGTTCTAATTATCTAAATCATTTTCACCACCTAGCATTATTAGATTCAAATGGAATAAATGAAATTAAAATTATAATTCTTTCATTTATTTAAACTTCAAACTAACTTAAAACAAATTTAGTTAACTATGAAATTAATTCAAAGTGGAGGGGCCTAAAGTGAAAATTCATAAATATATTATAAATTCCAATCTTCTCTCGGTTATCATTCAAAAACCGCAAACTCACTTCCCCGAAACCCTAACACCTCCAAGAACTATAGCAGCCACCGACCTTTTCTTGCTCTCGTGAAGCTCCATCCGGCGGCCCTTTGTTCGCGACGACCCTTAACCTCCAGCATTCGTTCTGTTTCAAGTGACAATCGCGCTCGCGGCTTTCTACGTTATCGAACGACGATCGTTTAGCGATCGACGCCACCCGGCGTTCGCAAGGACCGACCGGAGCAACCGTACGATAAGAGTTTCATTTCAGTTGTTACAAATTTCGGTTTCGGTTCGTGGTTGCGGGTTCGGTTTCGTCTCGGTTGTTGGTGTATGCGTATGTTTTCTAACCCCGTATAATCGGTTTCGTTCTCGGTTATGGTTTCGATTATGGTTTCACTGGGGTTTAATACGGGTTGCGTTAATCGGTTACATACGTGTTCTACGTGTATATATGTGTGAATGTGTTGCATCAATGATTGTGTATGTATGTTCTTTGTATGTATGTATGCATGCTCCTGCGTGAATTGATGAATGCAAAACTCGTGGGTATGTGGTTGTTGTGTGTATGAAGTATTAATATATATATATATATATATATATATATATATATATATATATATATATATATATATATATGCATGCATGCGAATGTATATGTGTGTGAGCTTTGACTTTCTAGCTGAGAGTTGCATGGGTTAATATTTGGTGTTGCTAGTGGTGTTGGGATTTGGTTATCATGCACATATAATATACCCAAAATGTGCATACATGCATATGTTGGGTAGGCGCAGGAAGGTGGACGCATGGGAATGGGGTAGGCGCATGGGCACACCATGCGTCCGAATGTGTGTGTGTGTTAACAAGGTTTGGGCGCATGGGTTATTATATGTGTATACATGGAAGTAGGCTAGGCGCATGGGCATGTAGTTTTGTTCTGTGCATACGTATGATTATATATAATGTGTGATTTATGTTATACGTTTTACATATATATGTATATATATACATATATAAGACTATTAGATTTAGAAAAGTTCACATTTGTAAAAATTAATAAATAATATATTATATGACGTAACACTTGTTTTTTTATAAAAATCCCTCGTAATATATATCTTTCATAAAAGTACTTGTGAATGTGTTTCTGTGGTGTGAATGCATATGGGTGTGTTCGTGTATGAATGATCATCGACAACTGACATCGAACCGAACCGTGAATGCGAAGCCGTACGACTTTTACACTCGTAAATATTGACTTACATTAATTATATTTATGATTAATGAAACACAGGTTAACCGAACCCTAATTGTTGTGCGAACATTATTTCTTTGTTGTGCAATCAAGGTGAGTCTTCACGGCCCGTATTTTACTTTCTTTCCTTTTTGGGGGAGAAAACATGTAAACATATTTTATAAATGGTTTTTAGTATTATTGATATCGCCTGTTACGTTAGTGCAAACATACTTGAAAGTCCTTACATTCTCGAACCGTTAGTAATGTGTAGCGAGATAATTCTGAGTAGTACTACTGGGTTTGACAAACCCCGCCTGGTCTAGTCGTGCTAGCTTGATTGGAGGTCAAACGGGTGCATTATTGACCTAACATTTGTCACTGTCTGGTGAGACGTGATGGGAAGGCAACAAACATACAAACATACAAACATACAAACAGTCAGCTTCGGTTCGAAACGCTAAGTAAC
>BJCO01636665.1:0-12277 GCA_018326465.1 Flaveria floridana
GGATCATCCAGTTTAGAAAATAGGGTAAGCTAAGCCCAAGGTACATAGGGCCTTTCCGAATTATCGCACGAGTAGGAGAGGTGGCCTATCGATTAGAACTGCCTAATGAGTTAAGTGGAATTCATCCGATATTCCATGTATCTCATTTGAGAAAGTGTGTAGTCAATAAAGACATGATTCTACCACTAGAGGATATCAAGGTGGATGAATGGCTGAATTATGTGGAGCAACTA
Organism: Flaveria floridana; assembly: GCA_018326465.1. Classification (NCBI taxonomy): domain Eukaryota; kingdom Viridiplantae; phylum Streptophyta; class Magnoliopsida; order Asterales; family Asteraceae; genus Flaveria; species Flaveria floridana. The sequence continues at coordinate 234 of BJCO01636665.1, forward strand.
GTGGCAATCATCGATCGAAAGGAGAAGAGATTGAGAAATAAGGCGATTCCACTTGTGCGTGTGCAGTGAAAACACCGAAAGGGTTGTGAGTCTATGTGGGAGACTGAAGAAGAAATGAGATATCAATACCCACAGTTATTCGAAGAGTGATGAGTTTCGAGGACGAAACCTCTTCGAGGACGAAAATTCTTGTCAAAATAAAAGGAAACGAAAAGTATATTGAAGAAAATGAAAAGGAGCAAAAGTGGAGGGGGGCTATGCGTAAAAAGTACAAAACTCAAATATTTTATTATTTCTTTGAGTATGGCCGCCCATATCAACTTTCCACCTGCTGCTTTTGACACAAAGGAGAAAGAAAAGAAGCAGCAACTTTTCTCTCGGTTTCAAGAAGAAGAAGTTGTTTTTGGTCTTGGTAAGCATTTCTTGCATAATTGGTTCGGTTTTGTTGGGTTCTTGACCATGAAGCTGATTTTTATGTGTTCTACGTGCTTGGTTGTTCTTTTTGATGTGTTTTCGGTAAGTTTGGGAGAAGTTATACTTGTTGGTTGCAATAGATGAGTTCTAGACCTCGGTTTTTATGTGTTTTAAATATTTTTGGGGCTGAAAATGCATGTTTAAAGGTTTTTACAACTATTTAATATCTATCCGTATGTATATATACTTATGTCCTTGGGTTATATGGTTGTTTATGTGATGATTGATGCTTATAATGATAGGAATAATCTTAGAACAGGTTCATCTGCAGATTGTGTTTGATTATAATTCTGAAGAATTGCATAATGGTTGGCCATGCGCCCAAACAGGGCCCATGCGCACAAACAGGGCCCATGCGCCTAGAAATTTGACTTAGAAAAGCCTAAGTGTTGACCATGCGCCCAAATAGTTCCCATGCGCCTAAGATTTTTTCCTAAATATCCTAAGTACCAGCCCATTCGCCTGAATAGTGTCCATGCGCCTAGGTCTTTTCCTATGCGCCCAAGTTCCCCATGCGCCCACTTCTTAAGTGCCTAAGTGTTGGGCTCATATTCCCAAGTAGTGCCCATGCGCCTGGAGTTTCCCATGCGACTAAATTTCCCATGCGCCTAAGTGCCCATGCGCCTGCATAGTGCTCAGGCGCCTACATAGTGCTCATGCGCCTAGAACACTTAGAAAAATTTCTGAATTTTTTGAAAAATAGAAATTTTAGGATTTTACCCTGAATTATTTTAAACTTTATAATTGTTTATTTCATGCATATTCATGGCCTATTTTATGTTCCCTCTTATATATCTATTATGTGACTTTACATGGTGTGATTACACTCGTGTACGTAGGGTATTATCATTAAAGAATGTGAAAAGATTAATGATTAATGTAAAGTGGAACATAATAAATGAATGAAAAGTCTTGCAAGCAAAATTTAAGAAGGTTCATAACCCACTGAGGGTTGTGAGCTCAACTATGTGTCTTATAGCATGCGATCTTGGCTAACCCATGAGGGTTCACACACAGGGGGACCAATCTTGGTGATTGATCCATAGCATGAAACGAGTTCCTTGTCGCTTAACCACGAGGCTGAGGTGGCTTTGTGCCCAATGATGGGGTATAGTTATGACCTGAGATAATAAGTTTATACTTGATGTATGTACGATGAATGTTCATGTACGGAAGTAAAGGAAGTATTTTATTGAAAAGGGTATTTTCATATATAAACTATACAAGGTATTTTAAAAGCTTTTAAACTAGAACTCACTCAGCAACGCCAACTTTTATACATTTTCAGTTGGCAGGTAATTTGTTGCTGGGGATGGCACGACGGAGAAGCTATTTGGCAAATAAAGACTGACATCCATCTTATGCATACATGTTATTTTTGTCTTATAATGCAACTGAATATTATTTTATAACTTAATAATGATGTATTACTTGGCAAAAGTAATTATTAATGCATGAAATGGTTTTTGTTAAATTATTTCGCTGTAATGTTGATGATATTTTAATGAATCTTAATATATTTTAAATATTATGAGCGATGAATGTCCAACTATAACCATCCCGGGAACGGGGCCTTACATGCTCTGACTCATCCTGAGGTCTGGAAGTGGATGCCTTTTTCTTCTTAGATACTCTCTTCATGGCCATCCTTTTCTTCCTCTTTGGAGTGTTTAACTGAGAGGACTGGCCTTGAGTATCAGGTTGTTCTGTTATGCCTCTCTCAGTTGGGTCCTCTTACCTCACAGGTTCTGAAGGAGAAGGAGTAGAATCTTATTGTGAAATAGAAGATGAGGTTGACTGAGATGCAGCTGAAGGTCCAGGTTGTATTATCTGTGTTGGTTCAACCTTAACCTCTACCTCAGGAGGAACTTGGCTTGGTGGAGAATGCAAGTCCACAAGCTCTCTCTTTTTAATCTTTTACTTGATTACTCTAATGTGCTCATCCATAATGGATAGAGACATTGGACCAAGCCTCATTCTAGAGAATCCATATAGCTTTAAGAAGCTAATCATCCTCTATCTGTTAACAGACTTCTTTTGACTCTTTTGCATGATAGATCTTGACTTTACAGCTTCTTCCCTCATCTTTCTCTTAGCAACCTTTTGTTCATTGATGAACTGTTGTTCCAGCTGCTTAATATATTCGAATTCAACATATTCAAATGAGAGGGGAAGAAGTGCAAATGCCTGATAGAGTCCCGTGGCACTAAGGTAGTTTATCATGTTTTGTCTGTTAGCCTCCTTGTGTACCTGAGATTGTTCAGTTGCCACAGCCTCTCTCTCAGGGCTTTCATAAACTGGGGAGAGAGTAGGAACATGTTTGTACAGCCACTTTTGCATTCTTTCTTCTTTAACTTTAAGGAGCAGTTTTGCATCCTCTGCCTCCTTCTTCTCCTTTATCAGCTCTAAGTCTGCCAGTTCATTTAGCTCTTCTAAGGGAAGAGAGATGAGTTCATCAATATTACAGTTCTTGGTTCCTAAATAGTTTAATCTTGCAGCCCTCAACTCATCATCTTGAGTGTTTGGCATGGGGGCTATCTTGATTGTAGCTTCCATGAAGCGTGAAGAACCAGTTGAACTCTCTCGCCTTAACTTCCTCTTCCTCTCTATTTCCTCCTCCTCAATATCCTCCGAGGTCAGAAATATCAAGTTGCTGATCATTGACCTTTCTTCGTAAGGTAGTCACTTTAGATTTTAAAAGACTAACCTTGGAGACTAAATAGGTTCATGTTTTTGTCAGTTTTTGCACCTTTAGTCTGAGATTCCCCTCATCTTTAGTAGAAGAATCACTAGAGGAAGAGATAATTGGACCTAAGTCTTCTTCCTTATCACCAGCTTGTTGTTCTTGGCTACTGGATTTCCCCTGCTCACTGACAACTTCAATTGAAGTGTCAATGGGCTGGGTTGCCATGGTTGAGGTCTTAATGATGTAATCACTTGCAGAAGTAAGAGCCTCTTCCATATGGATCTCCTGAACAGGTTTAGGAAGATCCACCTCAGTTAGCGAGGATGATATGGGCTACATATGGGTAACATAGGAGTATTTATCTCTCTTTGAGCATGGAAAGAGAAGAGAGAGATTCATGATACTCACTAAGTGTCATATCCTCATTATCATAGTATTCAAGGCTGGGAATTGGCTAGTTTAGATTTAGAGGCTGGGGATGGTAACTTTCCCCTGAATGTGGTTCACTAGAGTGTTAAGACTCTGAGTGAAGGTTTAAGGCTTCTTAGGTTATAAGCTCTTCAGTCTGAGCATGAGGAACCTCATGATTGATCATTTATGAGATGGGAGTGGTTTGCTCCTCAAAAGAAGTGGGAGATCTAGTGTCTACTTCCTCCTGTATGGGTGGTGATATGGGGCTTACACAAGTTGAATAACTTGTGTAGGGGTTCATTTGGATTTTCTTTGGTAGGTGAAGGTTATTTGTGGCTGTGTGGTTTGGCCTGAAGTGGAAGGTGTGGGTTTAACACTAGCTGGTGCTGCTAGGTTATCACCTTGAGCAATGAGCTCTAACACTTTTATGACCAGGGTTGTTTCTACCCTTGAGAAGCCAATAGTTAGCTTTCCTATAGTCTTGAAGATGTCGGGCTTCATCTTTCCCAATTTTAGAATATTACCTGTTCCTCTCAACTGTGAGCCCGGTTCACAGTTAAGAATGTGCTGGACATATCTAGGGAACATATAATATTCTAAGGAGTCCAAGTTTGCAAGCAAATTATTGTACATCAATTATGAGTCCCTGAACTTGACCCGATGAACCATCCCATGGACTATGAAAGAGAGGTCTTCTGGAATTTGGTCCCATCCTCCATGTTTGTTAGATAAAATATGGATAATAACATGGAGGAGGTACTTCCACTGAGAGGAAACCTTCCCTTTCTTGAAGTTTCTAACTGAGAAGACACCTTTATAGCCCATTTGCTCAAAGGAGTGGTCTACAGAAGATTTTGGAAAGGACAATTCACCTTCTACATCATCCAGCTATAGACGAAAGTTGATAGAGGCTGGAGTGATGAAGATTGTCCTCCCCTACAATATGGCAGACACTGCCTTCTCCCCATCCATGGTGACCTTTTGGCAGGCCCTCCAAAAGTCCAAAAGTTGATCCTCATAGAGTGGAGGATCAATGGTGAGGGAGGTGAAGTAGTGAGATAGAGAAAGAAAGCGACAAACCTCTGAGAAACTTGAATCTTTCTCAGAGTTTAACAGAACAACCTGATTGTGTTGCCTATGAAGCTGCATGATGAAAAAATCTGATTGGTTTCTACGGTTAAAGTTGGCCATTTGAGGTAGCTTTGAGGTGAAGGATGGTAAGAACAAAGGGGGTGAGTGGGAATTTAGGTTTAGAGAATTTGCAGATGAAGAAGATAGTGAAAGAGGGGGAACCATTGGGTATATTTATATGAAATGGACTTGAGACAAAGTTGATGCAAAAGAAAACTTTGAAGTCCGAATGTCAGTCCCACCTCTAAGAAAGTGCCCAAAAAGGTAGTTTTCTTGGAAGTTGAAACTCTTCCAAAGGTAATATATCTTCAGAAGTTTTGCGAAAAACTTCCGAAGCCAAATTTGAAATTCAAAAGATATTCCTAAGCTTAGTGAGAAATGGTTTTGGAAGAAAAATTACTTAAAGTATTTTCTCTTCCGAAGAGTATTTAGTTTTGGTAGATATTAAAACTTGAAAGTTTTATTATTAAAGAGAATAAATCTTTCGAGGCATAATTGCTTTCGGAATAAATTTGTTATTCAAATGCATATAAGTATTTAGAAGCATATTTTGGCTTCAGAAGAAATGTAAGCATTTCTTTCAAAGGTAAATTTCTTTTAAGTAGTTATGTGATTTGAAGACTTAAAATTCTTCCAAAGGCAATGTTAATGTCTTTCGAAAGAAAACACTTGGTAATTTTTAAAATGCTAAGGAATATCATTTGAAAAAGATTTTCTTTCAAGATAAACTAGGCTTATGTAGGTTATAGATTAGACAACTTAGGACACACAATTCCTTTTAGAAATCATATAGATTAAGTTTTAAGAAAATCTATTCAAGGTTAATCATCCCAATAGCTATTATAAGATATTTAAATCTCTATTCATCAAAAGTCTTTATGAACAGATCAACATATTCTTCATTTGTATTAACCTTGATTAGTTTTATCAATCCCTTTTCATGATTATCTATAGTTAGATGATACCTGATGTTGATGTGCTTTGTCCTTGATGCTGTATAAGATTCTCTATGCTTAAGATAAAACTGTTGTTGTCTATATGGATAGGAGTCTCTTTGAAGTTGTATCCATAGTCTACTATCTGATTCTAAATCCAAAGTACTTGAGCATAGCAGATTGTAGCAGCAATGTATTCAGCTTTAGCAGTTGATGCAGATACACAGGATTGTTTCTCGTATTGCCATAAGACTATCCTTCCACCAAGGAATTGACATCCCCTAGATGTGGACTTTGTAGTCATGTTGTAGCCACCATAGTCCCTATCTGTATAGGCATACATATTAAATTCATAATTATTTAAATGCCAAAGGCCTAGCTTAGGGGCACCTTTAAGATATCTAAGAATTCTTTTGACAACAACCAGGTGTGACATCTTGAGATTAGCTTGATATCTTGCACATATGTATGTAGCAAACATGATATTGGGCCTGCTGGCTGTAAGATACATGAAAGACCTAATCATAGCCCTATAAAGATGTTCATCTACATACTCCCCCTCAAGATCAGGTCCAAGGGAGTGGTTTCTGGCTATGGGTGTCTTTGTAACCTTACATTCAGTCATGTTGAATCTTGTAAGTATGTCCTGTATATACTTTAATTGACTTATAAAGATGCCATTGTCAACTTGCTTAACTTGAATTCCTAGAAAGAAATTGAGTTCCCCCATGGCACTCATTTCTAATCTATTCTTTATCAGCTTCTTAAAGTCTTTGCAGAGCTTTGGATTAGTTAACCCAAAGATAATGCCATCTACATATACCTGAACCAACATCAAGTCATTCCCTATCTCTTTGATGAAAAGAGTTCCATCTATAGTACCCCTCTGTAGTCATGATGAAAAGAGTTCCATCTCTTTATGATAGTGTCTCATACATCTTCCTAGGAGCTTGGTTCAACCTATAAAGAGCTTTATCAAGCTTGCAGACATAATCAGGATGATCTGGGTCGGCAAAGCTAGGTGGTTGTTTGACATACACCTCTTCATCAATAACCCCATATAAAAATGCACACTTGACATCAAGTTTGTAGACTTTGAAGTCCTTAGATGCAACAGATGCTAGGAATATCCTAACAGCTTCAAGTCTTGCTATAGGAGCAAAGACATTAGTGTAATAAATTCCTTCTTCTTGTGTGTACCCTTGAACAACCAGTCTTGCCTTGTTCTTGATGACAAGTCCTCTATCATCTTTCTTATTCCTAAACACCCATTTGTTTTCTATGATAGTCTTCCCTTGAGGAAGAGGACATAGGCTCCAAACATTTTGCCTTTTGAATTGAAGCAACTCCTCTTGCATTGCTTCAATTCAACTTCCATCCTTCAAAGCCTCATCAACTTTCTTTGGCTCTATCTGGGACAAGAAACAAGAGTATAGACAAACATTTTTGTCATAGGTTTGTCCTCTTGTTCTCACCCCCTTTTCAACATCTCTAATGATGTTTGTTATGGGGTGTGACTTGTGGATCCTAAGTTGAGGAATCACAGCAAGTTGATTAGATAGATCTAAATTTGAGAAGTTTAGATCTAGAAATAAAGTGTCTCCCACCTCATTAGTACACTTATCATGAGAAGCTTGATCCAATGAGTGTGTGAGATTATTGATGTTGTCTTCAATGGAGTGGTTATTAGCATCAAGAAATTCTTGATCACTACCACCATGTCCTCCTACATTTGAAGTTCCTTCAATTGTGTTGTATGCCTCTAAGCTAGAACTTTTATGCACTTTAGATGTATTAGCTTGATCTTCTGTTGATGTATTACCTGTAGATCTTGAAACATCTTCACAAGATTTGTTAAAACAGTTGGTAACTAAATCAAGATCAAATAGCCAATCAGGACCACAACCTTCATACCAGAAGTGTGCTCATTGAAGATCATATTTGCTGATTCTTCAACTACTCTAGTTCTAAGATTATATACTCTATAAGCCTTAGCTTGAGAAGAGTATCCAATAAAGTTTCCATCATCTGATTTCTTGGCAAACTTGGCCACTTGATGTTTGGTATTCAAGATGGTGTAGGTACATCCAAATGAGCTGAGAAAACTAATAAAAGGTCTTCTTTTGTGCCACAGTTCATAAGGAGTCTTACCATGAGTCTTGACTACTGAAACTCTATTCTACATATAGCAGCAGTGTTAACTGCCTCTGCCCAAAAGGTGATGGGCAGTTTAGAGTCAGACAACATGGTTCTTGCAGCTTCAATAAGTGTCATGTTTCTCCTCTCAGCAACATCGTTTTGCTGAGGAGTACTAGGAGCACTATATTGTCTTATAATACCCTTTTCTTCACAAAATATGTCAAGGATTTGGTTCTTGAATTCAGTTCCTTGATCACATCTTATGATTTTGACCCTGTGATCACTTTGATTCTCAATTTTCAGAATGAAGTTCTTCAAGATCTCAGGAGTCTCATCCTTAGTTTTAAGGAAGAAAAACCAAATGAATCTTGTGAAATCATCTGTGATCACTAAATAGTATGAGGTCCTTCCTAGACTTATTACATTGGTGGGGTAAAGAGATCCATATGTAATAAGTGTGTGGGAGTAGTGATAGAATTCTTTTCCTTTGGTCTGTGAGACACCAAGTGTTGTTTCCCTTTTAGGCATGCAACACAGTAGTCATCACTTGTAAACTCTTTCTTTGGTATTCCAGTTACTAAATCATTCTTATTTAACTTATTCATGTTCTTAAAGTTTACGTCACACGCTCTTTTATGTTAAAGGAAAGACTCATCACTATTTGCTTTAGATAGAAAGCAAGAGACTTCTCCTAAAGGAGATGATTCCTGTAAATCCATCTTGTACATGTTCCCTATCCGGGGTGCTCTAAGCAGGATATGCTCTTGAGGAATGACCAACTCGGGCTTAAGAACAATGCACTCATGCTCAGTGAAGATCATGTTATTTCTCTAGTCATAAAATTGAGATACACTCAGTAAATTGTACCCAAGCTCCTTAATAGAGTTTACCTTCTTAATGTTGAGCTTACCATTTGTGACCCTGCCCCTTCCTGTAATGTAATCTCTAGCATCTCCACCAAAAGCAACTGGTGCTCCATCAATTCTTTCAAAGTTTTAAAGCAAAAGCCATTGCCTGTCATGTGCCTGGAACAACCACTGTCAATAATCCATGCATTCTTCTTGGTCTTCAGCTGTTCCTGCATAATAGAAGAGAATTAGTTACATTTGGAAACCCAAGCGTCATTAGTCTTGGGCTTTTCAGAATGAACTGAAGACAATGAAATAGTAATTGATCCTATACTGAGACTTTGGGGATCATTTGCTATTGTTAATGAAAATCTTTCAGTCACATGGTCTTACTTTATCTTCCACACCATCTTTGTAAGATTAGACTTGACCTTCAATACTTCGAAAGGTTTTACAACTTCACAAGTTTTGGAGACTGACCCTTCGGAAGATTTTGCTTTCATTGCAGTAAACTTCAGTGCTTCGGAAGCATTCCTTTCTTCTGAGACCAAATTTTCTTTCGAAGGCAATTTTTCACTTGTCTTCATTTTCATTTTGGAGCTTCCGAAAGAAATATAGATTTCTTTTGAATCTTTCTACTTCTTGCTCCTCTCACAAGTCTTCTTCCTTGTTATGTTCATAGTACTTTTAAGATTGCAGAAGCAATCCTTAGCAAGATGAGAAGTACTACCACACATAATATAGTCAATTTGCTTTCTTCTGAGGGTCTTCTTGTGAATGGAAGACTGATTTTGATCACTTTCCATCTCCATCCTCTTCCTTTTAGATTTTGTAGCAAGCTTCCTAGTGTAGGTTTGCCTTTTGAGGTAGATGGTTCATGTTGTGTAGAAGTGTTACATAGTTTATCAGTCTTCATTCCTTCACAAGGATGAATTGGACATAAACTTTAACTCTTGGTACTAGAGTTCAAGGTTGTATCCTCAGTCTTACTACTTCAAAACCTATAGAGATGAAAACTTGTTTCTACTTAGAGTTGAAGGTAACCTTGATCTCTTGAGCTCTCTTTGATTTTCTCTTTACTGCTCAGATCAAGTTCTTTCTCTTGGACTTTGTCATCCCTGACTTGTTTCTCTCCTCAGGATAATAGTGACACTTGTCAGGATGATCTTCTTCACTCTTCCCTGATCTATCCCTCACTATCTCCTCTTCATCATCTTCATCAATAGAATCTATGGATGGAAGCTCATCTTGACTAGTTTCCCACCTGGGAGATCTTACAGAGAATAGAGTGTGTGGAGGATCTATCTCACTAGATCCCAGTCCCTGTTTGTTTTGACAACATACTTTGGTATGTAGAGATAAGGATATTATGTTCTTGAAGGTCTCTTCTTCAAGAACATGTTTCTCTGCCTTGGCTTTACTGATCACAAGCTCTGCTTGGTACTCAGTTAACTTAGTGATGAGATCTTTGATTTGAGTCCTACAGTTGGTATGCTCATGTTTAAGAGTAGAAATGGTTTTCTTTTAGTCTTCTATTTTTAACTTATACTTATTTTCAACTCTTTTGAAATCAGATTTTAAGATGTTCAAGGACTCAAAATCAGATGTCAATTATAAGTTATAAGACCTATAACTATTTACTTTAGTAATGCACTTTGGGGTAGAAAGATGTTCCAATACCTTGGCTTTATCAAGATCTGCCATCAACGCTTGGTTTGGAGACATATCTTCTACCTGAAAACTCTAATCAAAGCCTCCTTCTTCCACAGCAACTGCAGTTTCCTGCTTGGGCTTCTTAGTGTGTGGAGCTCCCCCAGCGTAGTTTGACTTGGGTTGTGCCTGACCATCATTTGTCCTGGGTGCCTTGCACTCCCTAACAAAGTGTCCCATCTGGTTACAGTTGTAACACGTCATTTTGCTTTTGTCCAACCAAACTTTCAACTGGATACATTTTTAGTAAACTTTCTTCACGTCCTCTTGTAGAATTTCTTGGCTCTATGAGTGAAAAGAGCCATTTGTTGAATTATTTCCATATACTCCAGATCATCTGGATGGATACAAACCAAATCTTCAAGGGTGGAGAGAAAGTTGTCCATGCTTTCATCATGAGACATAAAGGTTTGTGATGAGCTTGTCTCTTGGAAGCTTCCTTGGATGTAGCTCTCCCTTGATGTCTCTGGGAAGGTGATGAAAGGTCCTTTTAGTGACTTGTCAGGGTAAGAGATGAAATGGTGTTGTGGTTCTCTATAATCCATTTAAACAACATGTAAGGCAAAACTCTGTTGATTTCTAGAGTTTCCAAATGGATTTTGCATGTTCATCTCCATCGGGTAACCATTGAGTATGTCATACAACTAAGTTAGAGTGAGGGTCTTGAGATTTTCAGTCCTCTTAATGACCACACAGTAGTGTGTCTATTGTCTAAGAAGAGAGGACATGAACTTTTTCACAATATCCCTGTTCTTCAGTTTCACTCCAACATCCACCAGAGTGTCCAGAATCTCAACATACCTGAAGTATTATTGAGCCATGGTTTCACCTGTTTTGAAGGTGAAGTTCTCAAATTGCTGCTTCAGAAGGTCTTTCTTGTTTTCTTTGGCTTCTGTAGACCCTTTATACATGAGCTTCAGTGCATCCAAGAGCTGCTTAGCAGGTTTGCACTTCTTGAAGCCTCTGTAGATGGCATTTGGAAGAGCATTTTAGAGGTTAGTCATGGCTTCTTGATCTACATCTATTCTTTTTCTATCTTCTTCAGAGTAGTCAGCTACTTTCTTTGGGATCATGCCATCTCTAGCAGCAGTTGAGAGGTGCATGGAATGTAAGGTCCTATGGAAACAAACTCCCAAATCATGCAATCTTGTGACTTGATGAAGCTTTCCATTCTTAGATACCAAGTATCAAAATCATCAGGAGTGATCAGTGGGGACTTTACCATGGTACCGGTTATTAGACTTAGATGCTTCCATTTGAGATCTTAAGTGTTTTGTGATAGCTGAGGAGATTTAAGATGGTGAAATCTTATAATCAAGAGCCTGGAATGCCCTGATACCAATTGCAGGACCGGTTAAGGGATGGTCAATACAACCAGTCTCGTAATGAGGAGAGTATTAGAACACTTAACAGTTCAAATAGGGAACGAGATTTAAGAACAAGATGCAAAGAACACAAGTAAAACAATAAGACAGAACTCAAGAATAATATATAAGGTTTTCAAGGATGTTGTATATTAATATCAAGTTCTTTTTACAACAGTTACAATGCATAAGTTAAATAAAAGACAAGACCCTGAGATACTTTATACTACATGCTACAACTGGCTATACTTGGAAAGCAAGTTAGAACATTGAAAGACAACAAAATCAATGTAAAGTCAAAAGTCAGATTGCCTTTTGACTAGTGACTATGACATGCCATAGGTCA
>BJCO01636677.1:0-12872 GCA_018326465.1 Flaveria floridana
TGTCCGTCTCTTGACGAATAGTCTAGGCTTAATGTTATACACCTTGTAAACACATGAAACTGGGTCATTCGCAGGAGCATATGCGAATGAGGCTCAGTCGTATGACTGAGCCATGCTAATGGACCAGTCGTGTGACTGAGAGATGCGATTGGGGGCATTCGTAAGACTGAACCATAAGAATGGTCCAGTCGTACGATTGAACCATACGCATGGTCTAGTCGTACGATTGAACCATACGCATGGTCCAATCGCACGAATGGGCCCAGTCGCATGTAATATGGGCCGAAGCCTATATATACCAGTTTTAATGTGTAGAAACTGAAGGGTTTTTGATAGTCTGCCCGGGGCCTAGGTGCTGCCGGATGAGAGGGGAGATCATGCTCGATCTCCCCTTTCCAAGAGTCTTGATTCTTATGTTGTAACGAGCTTGTAATCGTTAGGTTTTATCAATGAAATCATTCAATTATGTTCGTACTATTATTCGTCTTTTGGTTTATCACCTTCCGTCAAGAACACGCTCGGATGTCTATCGATCCAGTGACTTCACAAGAATGATTAAAATTACCTTGACTAAAGATAATAAAACTCTTTACATATATAGTGAGAAACCTAGAGGTGCTATGAAGATAGTCTCATGTAAAAAAACCCAGAAATATTTAAGAAAGTAATGTCTAGCGTTTTTAGCCTATGTAGTTGATACAAAACTAGATAAGAGGGACTTAGAAGATGTTCCTATTATTAGAGAATATCGAGAGGTATTTCCTGATAAATTACCAGGATCGCCACCCCCTCGTCAAGTAGAATTCAAAATTGAATTAGTACTAGGGACTGCCCCTATTGCCACGTCTCCTTATCGTTTGGCACCAATAGAAATGAAGGAGTTAACGAGTCAACTTCAGGAATTATTGGACAAGGGATTTATACGGCCTCGTGTATCACCTTGGGGAGCTCTAGTTTTGTTTGTAAAGAAGAAAGACATAACCTTTAAGATGTGCATCGATTATAGAGAGCTTGATAAAGTAACTATTAAGAATAGATATCCTCTCCCTAGGATAGATGACCTATTTGATTAATTGCAAGGATCTAGTTATTTTTCAAAAATTGACATAAGTTCAGGATATCATCAGTTAAGAGTAAGGGATGAAGATATACCTATGACTGCATTCAGAACTCGATATGGTCATTATGAGCTCCTTGTAATGCCATTTGGGTTGAAAATGCTCCAGCAGTGTTCATGGATCTAATGAACAACGTATGCAAACCATATTTGGATAAATTTGTCATAGCCTTTATAGACGACATTTTTATGTATTTTAAAAGTAAGGAAGAACATGAGAAGCACCTAATACTACTTTTGGAGTTACTTCGAAAGGAGGAACTGTACGCCAAATTCTCAAAGTGTGAATTTTGAAAAGGAGAAATACAATTCCTAGGATATGTAGTTAACTAAGAAGGAATTTAGATGGACCCAATGTAGATCGTAGCAATTAAGATGTGGGAAGCTCCAAAAACTCCCACGGAAGTATGCCAATTTTAAGGTTTGGCAGGTTATTATAGAAGATTTATAGAAACGTTTTCAATAATAGCCCAACCTTTGACAGAATTAACTCAGAAAGATAAGCCATACGTTTTGGGAGAAAAACAAGATGTTACATTTGACCTCTTAAAGAATAAATTATGCAGTCTCCTATCTTAGCTCTTCCAAAAGGAACAGATGATTTTGTCGTATACTGTGATGCATCACATCAAGGTTATGGATGTGTTTTAATGCAATGAGATAACGTAATTTTATGTACATACAGGCAACTCAGAGGAAGTGAAAAGAACTATACTACACATGACTTAGAATTAGGAGCAGTAGTGTTTGTACTTAAAATTTGGAGACATTATCTATATGGAACCAAGTGCATAATTTATTTCAGACCATAAGAGTTTACAACACATATTTGATCACAATATGGTAAATATGAGGCAGAGAAGATGGGTGGAATTACTAAGTGATTATGATTGTGAAATCAAGTATCACCCAGGAAGTCGCTGATGCTTTAAGTAGAAAATAGAGAATTAAGCCATTACTAGTCCGTCCTATGAGAATGGAATTACACTCGGATTTAATAAGTCAAATTCAAAAAACCCAGCAAAAAGATGAATCAAAAGGTGTGTTGAAGTAGAACGGAAAATTGGAAGTTGCGTCCGATGGAATTCTGAAATTTAGAGTAAGATTTTGGATTCCTAATAATGACATGCTTAGAGAAACTATTTTAAGAGAAGCACATAAATCAAGATATTCAGCACATCTGGGAAATAATAAGATGTATAAGGATTTGAGAAGCCAATATTGGTGGCTAGATTTGAAGAAATCTGTTGCAGAACTTGTAGAAAAATATGATATTTGTTTAAGAGTTAAGGCTGAATATCAGAAACCCTCAGAATGTTTGTAACAACCAGAAATTCCTTAGTGCAAGCAGGATCAGATCATCATGGATTTTGTAACTAAGTTGCCCAGAACCTCAAGTGGGTATGACACATATGGATTATAGTCGACAGACTGACTAAGCCAACTCATTTCTTGCCAATCAGAGAAGATTATAAGATGGAAAAACTAGAAAGGATTTATATGAAAGAAATTGTGTATAGATATAGAATATCCATTTCAACAATATTTGACAGAGATAGTAGATTTGCTTCAAGATTCTTGCAGACTTTACAAAAAGCATTAAGAACTAGGGTAAATATGAGTTCAGCATACCATCCACAGACAGATGGACAGAGTGAGAAAACAATTCAGATATTAGAAGATATGTTACGAGCATGTGCGTTAGATTTTAGTGGTAAATGGGATATACACTTACCTTTAATAGAATTTTCATATAACAATAGCTACCATGCCAGCATTAGAGCAGCTCCATTTGAAGCTCTATATGGAAGGAAGTGTAGTTCATATTTGTGCTGGAATGAAATAGGAGATAGACAGATTACAGGCCCAGAACTTATACAGTAAAGATTTGGTAAAATTAGTAAATTTAAGAGCAGATTGAAGGTAGCACGTGATAGGCAAAAAAGTTATGCTGATAAAAGAAGAAGGCCTTTAGAATTTCAAATAGGAGAAAAGGTGTATCTAAAGATATCACCATCAAAAGGAATTATCCGATTTGGGAAAAGAAATAAGTTAAACCCTAGGTATGTTGGCCCTTTTGAAATAATTGATAGGATTGGTACTGTAGCATACAAGTTAGACTTGTCTCAGGAACTGAGTAAAGTACACAACACCTTTCACGTATCTAATTTGAAGAAATGTCTAATAGATGAGACATTAAAGGTACCGATTCATGAAATCAAAATAGATAAGAAAGTTTATTTTGTGGAAGAACCAGTGGCCATTATAGACAGAGAGGTAAAAGGTTTAAGAAGAAGTAGAATCCCAATGGTAAGAGTCAAATGGAATTCAAAGAGAGGACCTAAATTTGCATGTGAAATGGAGGATGAAATCCAAAGAAATATCCCCATCTATTTGAGGTTAAACTAAATGAAAAGAGCAACTACAAAGATAAACCCTCCACAACATTTGAGAATACCTACCAATGAATTTCGGGACGGAATTCTTTTTACGGGGGGAGAATGTGACAACCCTAAAATCCAAGGTTATATAAAACAAACATTTTAAGAATTACCTTAAATGAATAATATATATATATATATATGTATATATAATTTATTAGAATTTGCTAATTTGATTTTATATGATTAACTTTATATGATTTTCTCATATTTTTGCATGGTAGTACGTGAGCATGCACGCATAAGTGTTTACGTGTGCATATATATGAATCTTGTGATTATCAAATCTTAGGATTATGTGATTAGCACCTGAATGTTAGATGCTTTAATAAATGTAATATATTAACACTTGATAGTTAATTACTAATCAAGTTAACATCTATAACTTTATGTCAAAAATTAAAACTAAACCAATCTTAAATATTTAAACATTAACACTAACCTTAACAAGATGTCGGCTCATTAGGACTTCCACAAACCTCGATTAACAACTAAACTAAGTAACTAACCCTAGCTTAATTACTAAGTGGGTCATTAGCTCCCTTGATCGACACCTAGCACAACCATTACACTAAGCACTCTCTAAGTTTGCCACTTATCACCTAAAAGGGCCGACTAATCACCCCTACAACCGCCATCTCATCAACCTAAGTGTAGACCTAATGATGATGATGAACCCCACTTTCTTGAAGCCTTCGGCCGATGGAACTAACACAACCCCAAACCAACACAACCGCAACCATCATTCTCTCGGCTCTCTTTCTCCCTCTCGGTTCTCAAATCACCCACACCATCACCATCTTGCTCTCGGCTCTCAAATCACCCCCACCATCACTATCTTGCTCTCGGCTCTCACATCATCTAATTAATCACATCATCTATTGCTCCAACACCAACCGATTCTCACCATCAAGAACATCATAACACCAAGATTTCTTCAACTAGTTATGATCAATCATCCAAGAGTCAAGAGTCATCTCGTCAAGTGGACTTTAAGGGATCAAGCTAGTAACTTCCTTAGTTTTCTTCATCATCAAATAAGGTTTGATTCTCAAATCTATAAACTAACAAGTTTAAAAAGTTGTACATGTGTTCATCTAACACATATAATTAATCCTTTAAGTTAAATCACCTAGATTATTCATAAAACCTTATGAACTCTTGGTTCTATCAAAAATCAGTAATGAAAACATGTTCAAAAATAGAAAACTTTGAGAATTTTATAAAAACTAAGGATTGAACAAAAATAAAAGATTTAAAGGGTTGAAACATGTGATATTCATAAATTAGATTAAATACTTAAATGACTGTGATTATGAAAATAAGATTTAGAAACTTGTTAGAAAATATTAAAAATATCAATCTGTAAATTATGGGATAATTATATTGAATATATAAATTTATATGATTAACTCAACAAAATGAAAGAAAATTATTACACAAAAGATCCGAACTTGATAAAAACCTGAAAATTTTATATAATATCTCTTATATCTTATGGGTTTTAGAATAAATTTCGTAAATTAATTCATATGTATGACTAAGTTTTATATTTTAGAATATTTGATAAGAAGAAAATTAAAAGTAATAGTAAAAGAATAGAATAAATCATAAAAAATTTACATAAAATTATGATATACTAAAAGAAACAGTGTTTATAAATTTCAGAATTTTTAAAGATATGTAGCTATTTCTGCCATTTATTATAAAACTTGTGAGAATCTAGTAAATTGCTTGTTATGAGTTACTAATTTAAAATTTTATGAGATGATATAGATTTCAGAATATTACTAATGGTAAAATTTAGTGATCTTCGGGTAACAGTAGCTAGCGATTTGGAATTTTGACATAATTGATGATATAGGATGCTGAAAATTTTAAAAAAATAAGATTTATTCTAACAAATATTTATTTTATAGGAATTATTTGACTTATTGTCTGGAATTAAAGTGAGTAACATAGCCCCTTTTTTATTTATAAATTTTAGGGGAAAAACATATTGATTATGTTGAATTTGATACAAATTTGAGAATTTTGATTTGTTACTTTCATATTGACAAAACCATTAATTCGGATCAGGAACTGTGAAATAATATAGGTAGCTCTACTTAGGAGTATGTCAACTTGCATTTTTCGAATGAGGACAGTGATGTTATATTATTTGATTGTGTGATTCGTATTTTATGGTTATGAATCACTTGACATGTGAGTAGGTTTGGTTGTTAGTTTGATTGTATTGCATCAATTCAAAATGTTTTATGTTATGGATTAAACCTATATTCTCACCAACTGTATTTTAACTATTTTGAGTATGTTTTTTCAGGTCGGCAAAATGTATTATAATCTCATGTATATGTTCAACATGTTTAGTGATCGACACGCTATTTAGGAAAGCTATGCATTTGGTTGACTATTGATCTGTTTGACTTCAGTCTTTATGTGGATGTTCACGTCTACTACTAGATGAAGAATGTATGAAATATAAAAGATGTGCATCTAGAATAGGATTACAAAATGTATGTGTCTAAAATATTAGACTAAATTTTTTAACAATGTAATCCTATAATATATAAGTTAATGAAAATGATGTTTAGTCGATTTCTGTGAATTGCTTGTTATGTTAATCAATGCGTTTTGAACCGACGAGCCACACCCAAGCATTTCACGTTTCCCTCGGGATGTGACATAATTAAGTTTTTATTACATATATGTTGAACATAAGTACAAGAATGAAGAGTTTTACGTATATGTAACACTATGTAGAATGAAAAATGGTTATGTATACCAATATGTGATATATATGTAAAACCATGCTACGGTTTTTCATTTGAACCATATCCTTATTTATATATACACATACCCAAATATAAAAGGTAGTGATAAAAAAATTGTAAATTATATGACCGATTTCATTGGTTTTCTCTATTTTTTACAACAAAAATATTATTATTATTACTACTACTACTATTATAATAATAATACTAGGTATTTCCAACGGGTATATTACAACCCTATAACTACTACAGTGTGTTTATCTCTTTTGTTATCTTCAACCTCTAAAAAATGTCCTAAATTGAATATCGACACAATTGAATTTTCTCTAAGTCCAAAATTACCTCAGCTAAACTTACCAAAAAAACCCTCATCGTATATGAAAATGAAAAACCTCTTGCAAAGAAACCTAAAACGATCTAGTTCACGAATTAGAAAAACCATTCAATGCACACGCAGGCAAATCCTTCGATGCACGTATAAGAAAATCATCCGGTTCACATAGCGGAAAACACTTTGAAAAACGCAATAAAAGAAGATGGTTTTGATGAGGATTGAGCTTCCTACAATCCTCCATACTCTAAAATACTAAGACATTGTAGCTTAATACTTTGAGAGACCAAACAAGTACAAGATAAGCTATTTGTAGTAAATTTTCACTGGTGTGTGTTTGCTATTTTTAAAATCACCATGTCATTGGTATAGATAGGAAACAATTATGACAAATTTGAAGGATTTTTTGAAGTAGTTATGACGAAAAGTTTAACCATATAAATTGGTAATCATTTTCTGGAAAATTTTGTTTAACCAGGTTTAATTTTGTTAGTCCACAGGTTTTTATGGATTTCTGTTGGAAATCACTAGTGGATAACTCGTCATAAATCAAACCCAAAAAGCCACTATGACGAAGTATTTAACCTATGGATTCAACCATCAATAAATGACAGGTTATGGACGGATGAGCTTCAATTCTTAGAAAGGAACATAATAAAAGTTCTTTACCATAGGCTTCCGTCAGAGTTCTATTGAAAAATCTATGGAAATGTCCCGTCGGTGATAGAATTGTTTTCTTGCAGTGAAAGTGGTAGATTCATGTTATACTTGGATTTGTTTTATATTGATGCAAACACAACAAGATTTACCTAATATTACCATAAAAGTATAAAGCTTTCTAATACTAACCAAACAACATAATCGATAACTCTAAAAGGTCACTTGAATACAAATTTGTTTTCTATTTGGCATTGTCTAAATGATCAAACCTTATCCGTTATAAACATAAAGTTATACGTTTGAATTATGAATAATATAAACTTTTTCTCCATTTCATCGTTGCACATATAAAGAAGAAAATCTTCACATGGTACCCTTTCACTTGGAGAAAGTGGGTATGTCCCATTTAAATAAAAAATCCATTATTAAAGAAACTCACAAAACTTGGTGGAGAATCAAAATGGTGGGAGATCAAATAATACATAAACAAAGAGATAATATCACACATGGTGTGTGTATCTACACGAATATGCCCTTACAATCAAAATGCAAAAGTGCTGGACCCACATCTTCAAATCATATATATACATATACACACTTGTGTAAGTTCTCATGATCAATCTTCCATTAAGTTCAATCATATCCCATCAAAACAAACCACAAATGTCAAGAAAACTCCTACTTCAAACTCATTTAAACCAACAAATTGTCACTCCGGTGACAACAACTCCGGCTCCATCGCCATTAAGCCCATCTTCGGGTCATAGTAACTTCGACTCGAACGTGGTAATGGTTCTATCAGTGCTTTTGTGCGCGCTAGTTTGTTCCCTTGGGTTACACTCCATCATAAGATGTGTGATGAGATGTACGAGTTTACGCAGGTCAAACTTCAGCGCTAGCCCAGGAAACAACTCAGCAAAGTTATCGAAAACCGGAATAAAGAAAAAGGCGTTAAAGACTTTCCCAGTAGTTAACTATTGGAATGGGTTGCAACTACCAGGATTGGGCAAGGAATGTGTTATATGCTTAGGAGATTTCGCTAAAGGCGAGCGCGTTAAGATACTACCTAAATGCAACCACGGATTTCATGCTCGTTGCATCGATAAATGGCTCCGTTCGCATTCTACGTGTCCAACTTGTAGGGAGTCGTTACTAGACACATGCCAAAAGATTCTCACAGGTGGGAATTATAATAGTACCTCATCTTCACAACCTCAAGATCATCAACGTGCAAGCGATACAACTTTAATAAGCATACCGCCTTTACAACACGAAGGTGTTTTGCAAAACTACGAGTCGTAACATGTTTGTTATTTTAGACCTGCAAATCAAATGTATATACTATGATAGTCAAATTAAACTAGGTAGTTGTATGAGTCTAATTGTTTTGTAGGTCCTTTTGTCTTGTTAAATATAAGCAGAAATATGATCATAAATTCAAAAACATGTTACTGAAATGCATATTTTTAACCAACAATTACATTAAAGAGAGTGAGGAAAACTTTAAGAAAAGAAGGTGTTTCATAAATTAAATGCATATAGTCATAAAATAATGTGGGGTATCGATAAGATGTGAAATGTCACTCATGACTCACTAATGACATTACATTGTCTAATGATTAAAGTTTAACTTAACTAGATTAAATTTCACTTCAAATCGTAATGGACATACTACTTGTTCACTTGTCGGACGCACTGAATTAGATTTAAGATACGGATGACGTAAAAAGTTATCCTAATAAAGATGGATATATGACATAAACTTTAAATACTATATTGTTATCTTGGTTAAATGTAAAAGAACAAAAGAAATTTATTGTAATCTTAAAGAAACAAAATAGGTAAAGGATTACTTTAAGAGGAGTGTATTTAATAAAGCAGATCCTATCATTTATCAAACCTGATACTCTAAAAGTGAGTTGGTTGTTTTAATAAAAAAAACTATATTATTAATAGGTAAGTATATACCTCCCCTTTGCTTTTCATACCCCTCCCCTCAAACCCCTATACCCCTAAAATATTATCTTCAAACTTATTATATTCACCCTCTTAGTTTTACGATAGCCTCTAATTACCATATATTATTAAAGAGTCTTAATGTCCCGTATATAAGTACAACATATAAAACATGGTAAACTAAATGCTACCAAAAGTAATCTGAAATCAATGGAATATGAATTAAATGCTACATAAAATAGTTCAAAACAAATAAAACATGAGAAATGAACTAAGGTTTATTACAAATAAATAATATGAACCAGAACTGTCTGCTTTTTTATTATAGTGGTTTAACTTTAAATTGTCATAGAAATCCTCATGTACACACCAAAATAAAAAACGCTTGAGGAATAAAAAAGATGTATTTCAATTAAAAAATACTAGTGGATTAGACCGCGCTTTGCTGCGGTATGGTTTAACGTATACGTGAATGTCGTAATGATAGTTTTTTGGGTTATAAAAATTGAAAGTTTTGATCTGATGATTTATACGTTATTACTAACCACTCGAAAAAACTACATGCAAAACACTAATTAAAAATGTAACAGAAAAAAAACTATAAAAATATATACCTCAAAACAGATAAGAAAAATAACACATGCATATATGGTGACTTTATTATAATTAACGAGCTATATTGTAAATTGGTTAAAAGAAATTTTGAGATAATTCGAAGGCTTTTATATAAAACTTTAAAAAATGTCAATATATAATGAAGCGATACAGAGATCGCAGAGCAGAGGCAAAAAGGCGTTTTAGAGATTTTGGAGGGGACATTGAGGGAGCTCTAGCCAACGTTCCTGAATAGATGACTCCGGCTAATTGGGAGAGTGTCATTAGAAATTTCATGTTGGAGAAGCATCAAAAACAGTCACTCGTTAACCAAGCAAATCGCCAACTCCAAAAATACCCAAACCGATGGGGGGCGTCATCGTATAGCAGCACAACTTATAAAAAAGTAACGTTTTGGTTTATATATATATATATATATATATATATATATATATATATATCTTATACATGGTAGTTGTAATAAAAAAAATAATATTTAATGTTAAACAGGATCAAAGTCACCTTCAGACGTTCATTGATGCTCATATACTTAAAGATGGGATGATTGACAGCGCAGCCACTGAAACAATTGTTAGTAACTGTATAAAATTTAATTTTTTTATACTTGCATGTGTGTGTATATATACACATACACACACAATAATTCACCTTTTGTAAACTACGGCGGTGATTAGAGGATGAGTTGACTGCCCAAACTCAAGGAGATGATCAAGTGAATGCGTTTGAAAACGTCCTCAGTACTAGGTGCGGATGGACCGAGGGATTGGGTTCAAACCTTCTTCAAAAGCCCAGGTTACCCATGATAAGTCTCAACCTCCGCCAACAATCTCATTCACACAGGTAACAATAGACGGGCTACGAATGAGTCAATATGTTATTAATTTATATGTTATTAGTTTAAACATGACTTGTGATCATAAAATGAACGAGATGGGAAATTAATTAGTCAAAATATGTTTATAGCTTGGACTTAAATACACTTTCATTGTAGGAAAAAATTTATGCATTGACCCCGTTAATTACCCGAAACTTGTATGTTTGTGTATGTATTAGTTTGATAAATGGTAGTAGAATTGGAATGTTATAAGACAAAATGGACGGGTTGGGAATGAGTCAGTATGTTATTAGTATGTTATTAGTTTGAACAAGACTTGTGATCATAAAAGGGATTGGGATGGGAAATGGGGTCAAAATGTGTTTATAATTTGGAATTAAATATATTTTCATTATAGGAACAAATTATGCCTTGTTCCAAGACCCATATTTTAGAGATCAGGTCCAAAATTATGGGCAAAATAAACAAGTTAGTGATGAGGACGGTGAAGACGATGAAGATGATGAAGCTTAATTAATAAATGTATGTTGACTTAATTTAGAATATTTATGTATGAATTGTATAGTAATGTATGAATGGATGTTGACTTAGTATGATTTGAAGGTTAGGATGTACGTAGACAGAATTCTAAAACATTATGTTTGTAACTATGGATATATATTCATGTATGGTAGTTTATGTTTAGAGTTAGTAAATGTTAGCAGAATATGTAGATTGCCATGTATAAATTTGTACTGGAAAACTGGAAAAACCGAAAAATACAGCAGGAAGTTGTAATAGGTGCACAGGGAAAGCGGCGACTTTTAAGGCATTAGCGGCGACAAGTTTTCGTCTGGTCTACGATCATTAGCGGCGACCCATTAGCGGCGATTTTTACTCAATAGTGACGATGTTTTTAACGGCGACCCATTAGTGGCAAATTTTTTATCATTAGCGATGTTTTATTAGGGTGACTTTTTAGCGGCGACTTGTCACCATTAAATTTAATAGCGGCGACTTGGGGGTATTTAGCGGTGACTTTTGTCGCCCCTAAAGACCCGTCTCCTTGTAGTGATTGGTGTTTATAGTGATTCCATAGTACCATAATAGTGGGCAAAGGATACTCTCATTCTAATCGCTCCATGACATAATGCATAGCATGTTCGTGCGTAATGGTAAGCTCTCTATGGCCTTCAATCTCTACATGGCCTCTCCATAAGGGGAAGCAAGTGCTGGAACCTTTTTTGCTCATTTAATGAATGATGACATCAAAGCAGTTTACAATTAGTACAATTATGTAAGACATAATCGTCCATTTTCTTTGTTGTATAGTATCGTTCCTACAAAAGACAAGGACTCATGCATTTGATCAAAGTATGTGCTACGCACATGTGGCATTGATCTTCTGTGTGTTGTAGCTCGTTCAAAGTTGATGTTGAATTTCCAGCCATCCTTCTTCATTGAGACCGAGACATAAAGCAATTGATGGAAATTCAAAATGTCCATTAGTGTTAACATCTTTTATATGTGTAAGGCCCCGTTCCCGGGCACCTCACAGTTGGTCATTCATCGCACATAAAACACTTTAAAATGTACATTTACTTTGCAGCGGAATTTAAAACATTCATTAATAACTAAAAACATGTCATTTCATAACATTACAACATTCGTTTTCATCTCAAAATACAATGACATGTCAAAATATGGATTCCAGCCTCAAAACGCTCCCAGTAGCTTATGCACCCATGCCTGCAACTCCTCAGCATCAAGAAATTACCTGCCAACTATCATGCATACGAAAAGTCAGCGACACTGAATGAGTTCTAGTTTTTATAATAAAATACTTTACTTCTTTTAAAACCGTTCTTTACTTTCTTTCAAATCATACTATACTTTCGTACATGCTCACACATCATGCATACACATAGATAATTTCATTATTATCTTTCATTGCATTCGTTAACTTTCGTTCATTCATCGTACATCATTATCATTCATTTCTCATCTAGATCCCGTCAAGCTTTACCCTCCTCATGGCACACAGCCACGATTATTGAGGTCGATTGACAATGATCCCGTTTCGTTCTTTATTATGATATTTCGTTCGTGAGCATACATCATACATACATACAGATAATAATTATTATTATCTTCATCATCATTC
>BJCO01636678.1:0-10765 GCA_018326465.1 Flaveria floridana
AAGCTCTATCTACACACACGCACCATAAGAAAACTGAAATCAGCCCCTTTAAAGATCATTAACTTCCAATAATCACAGATAAACGTAAACATTGATGAAGATACCGGATCGGGGGATGTGATCGACGGAGAACGATGCTGCTTGTTTGTTTGAATTTTGAAATTGGATCTGAAAGTGCTTCTTTGGGGGTGGTCGAAGGCTTTTAAGGTTTTTGTCAGCAAGCGTTTGCAGAGTGTACATCAAAAGCAAAGTAACTTGTACCTTGTGCATGAATACATGTACATCTCTTAATTTTAAGAAATTCTGTAAAACTACCTTTTTGCCCTCAAGAGTTGCTTATTAATGTAGTAGTAGTATATATATATATATATATATATAACATAATTAAAACATGTTATATATAAACATATAGTATAATATATGTACAATACCCAATATAATTATCATGCTCTCATATGACAAAAGAAACAAAACCACACCACCATGCACAACCATGAACCCCAAACACATCTTGTATATATTCATAACACATACATCACATGCAATAAACACATGGAATGGCACAAACACCATTAGCACACAACATAAGCATCATGAACACACACCCATCAACTCACATCGAGAACACAAACCATACTCGCATGATACATAAACACACACACATTACACGTCCACGTACACGCGGCCAACCCCCACGGTGCAACCAAGAACCACCATGCCACACATCCACCTAGTTAGAACACACATAAAAACATTCCAAGATAAGTACCCATACACCTTTTTGCACATCCTTTAGCCGAGAACCACCCTTCACCGTCAACAACAAAAGCCTACTGCTCGACACACACACAAAGTAGATACACATACACAACATATTACCCACACACATCATGCAATGAATCCACACAAACTGAACCCTCATACACATATCCCCGAACCAAACATACACACACACATACCGAATAACATACACGCGCAACCCAGCTTAAGGCCCTGTTCGCAGGCAACCTCACAGTTGGATTTGGACATCAGAAACACATGTTCTCGAACATGTAATCACATTAATATAAGCAGCAGAACATAATTCATTACTATCAATCAAACATTTACATCGCAAAAAGTAATCAACTATCCAACTTTAGTCTATGCCAGGATGCCAGACTCGATTATGCAAGGTAGCTTCCAATCCATGCCAAGCCCCCACTTTCTTTCTACAGCATACCAATCAATCTAATATGCATACAAAATTCAGCGATGCTGAGTGAGCTCTAGGTTTATATTATAAGGTGCTTTAACCAAAACTTTATCATTATCATCAAATTTCTATACTTTAGCGATACATGAACTTTAACTTTACGCTTACGCTAGGGTAAGACCTCTTCAACTACTATAATTCATGTTTGATAACTGTACTTTAGCTTTTATTTTATCATTTCTTTATCAATTACTTTATCTTTACTTTATCTATACTTTAGTTTTATTCCTTTACTTTATCTTTGAGCTTAGCACAATGGCTTAGCTCCTTTATTAGGTGAGAAAGCTCAGGGCATATCTCCTTTAGCGCTTGAGCACACTCAAAGTGTATCTCCTACGTGAGAATGTACCAAACATAACTCCTTTAGCATTTGAGCACGCCCAATGTGTATCTCCTATGTGAGAATGCAACGAATACAATTCTCCTTTAGTAGTGCTTGCAAGACTTCTTTACCGCACTTTAACGTTTCATAGCTGTGCTTTAGCGGGTAACTGTCCTTGAATTATTATTCAAGTTCTTTAACTTTTCACATGTGACTAAACTATCTGTCTTTAATCTTTATCAGTAATAATACTTATACTTTATTTCTTTAACTATGAGTTCTCTGATGCATATACATTTATCGCACGCTATACGGAGATATCAATACATACATATAGCTAAGGGTTCACGCGAGAACATCATGACACATTATATCTTTCGCAAAAACACATTCATCGCGCGAGAACTATTCTAAGCACGACAACTTGATGTGCAAGTTATCCCCATCACGCGAGAACATTATGACAAACTATAACTTATGCGAAAACACACTCATCACGGGAGAACTATCCCAAGTGCGACAACTTGACGTGCAAGTTATCCCCACCGTGCAAGAACTATGAAAAGTAACCTCCTCTCGTGGGAACTAGACCATTCGCATGAAAACTATATTATCGCGCGAGAGCTATAATGTTGATCGAAACTTCATCCCCAAGTCATCGATTATTAACTGATTTGTTGCCTAAAACATGCTTTAACCATCTATACTATTATACTTTAACATTACATACCATAAGGTATGCATATTAGCTCCAAATCATAGGAAACATGTAAAAAGAGGGGCCTAGAACTCACTTTTTGATATTTTTGCACAAGAACAACACCGAACCGAGAGTCTTTCAATCGAAAACTACATAATCATGCGCAATTTCATTGCATTCTATTCATGAATGCATATATACATTGAATACCATTGGATACATACCTTAAACACCACTTAACACCAATTTCTCTCTTCTCAAGCACAACAACAGGGATTTTCACGTAAAGTGGAGAAGATTAGGTGCTTGGGCCTATTTATAACATCTTCCCACCATTCGTAGATGTTCTCTCACACGAGAACCTTCAATTCGCGTAGGAGCTTTCTTTCCACACGAGAACTTTCACTTCCTTTGAAATTTCAGGGTGTTACAAGTCTATCCCCTTATTTGGGTTTCGTCCTCGAAACCTGCTATTCATTAAACAATTAAGAGTAATGTTGTCTTATTTCATCTTCAGGTTCCTAAGTGGATTCTGACCCCTTTCTATGCTCCCACTGTACTCGGACAAGTGGAACCACTTTGTTTCTTAATTGTTTCTCCTTTCTATCTATGATTACTACGGGCTGTTCCACGTAGTTCAATTTATCATCTATCTCCACAACTTTCAATGGAACATGAGAATCTTCGTCTGCCAGACACTTACGCTTATGTGATACGTGAAAGGTAGAGTGAATTCCACTTAACTCATCTGGTAATTCCAGCCTATATGCCACTTCCCTCACACGGGCTACTATCTTGAAATGCCCAATGAATTGAGTGCTTAACTTCCCTCTCCTTTTGAATCGAATAATTCCTTTCCAAGGTGAAACCTTTAGCATCACTTTATCACCGACGCTAAACTCAATCGATCTTTGATGCTTGTCGGCATAGGACTTTTTTCCTCTCTGTAGCGGTTTTCATGTAGGCTTTAATCCTGTCTAGCTTCTCGTTGGTAGCCTCCATAACCTCAATACTCCCCAACTCCTCCTGTTCGATTTCCCCCTAACACACTAGGGTTCTACACTTTTGACCGTAAAGCATCTCATACGGGGGTATTCCAATACTAGAATGGTAACTGTTATTGTATGAGAATTCTGCTAATGGTAGGTGACTATCCCAGCTTTCACCTAAGTCTATAATACATGCCTAAAGCATGTCCTCTAATATCCGTATAGTCCTCTCAGATTGGCCATCGGTCTGAGTGTGGTATGCTATACTGATATGAAGCTTAGTCCCATAGCATCATTGAACTTCTTACAAAATTAAGATGTAAACCGTGTATCTCTATCAGAGACAACCAACACCGGTACACCATGACAGGTAAATACTTCATAGATGAACAATTCTGCTAGCCACTCATAGTTATAGGTCTCTCGGATAGGTAGAAAGTGGGCATTTGTCATCAGTGAAGAACTATGACCCATATGGCATCATAAATCTTAGCAGTATGAGGTAGCTTTGTTAGGAAATCCATAGTAATATGCTCCCACTTCCATTTGGGAATCTTCAAGGGTTGGCTTTTCCTAAATGGCATCTGATGTTTAGCTTTAACCTGGAGACAGGTCAAACACTTCCCTACATACTTTGCTATATCGGCCTTCATTCCCGGCCACCTTTAGGTCCTGGTACATTTTATTGGTTCCTGGATGAATCGAGTAGCGAGTCTTATGGGCCTCATCTAGTACTTTCTGTCGCAGACCTCCACGACTAGGGATCCATATACGCCTGAATCTAGTTTTAACACCGTTGGTGTTTTCTTTTAGATTCACGACCTTCCTTTTCATCCTCTCTTCATTAACGTGCTTGAATTCCAAAGCTTCTTTCTAAGCTTCACAGATTTGCTTTATCACATCATAAGTCATAATTAATTGGTAAAATCTCACCCGAATTAGTTCACGACCTTCTTTACAGCTTAGGGCATCGGCAATCATGTTAGCTTTACCCGAGTGATAATGAATCTCACAATCATAGTATTTTATGAGCTCCAACCATCATCTCTGTCTCATATTGAGATCCTTCTACTCAAAGAAATACTTTAGGCTTTTATGGTTTGCAAAAATCATACACTTGACACCGTATAGGTAGTGTCTCCGTATCTTTAACGCGAACACCACTGCAACTAGCTCCAGATCATGGGTAGGGTAGTTCAGTTCATGAATTTTTAACTTTTAGGACCCGTATGCTATGACTTCGCCTCATTGCATCAATACGCACCCTAACCCTTGATGAGAAGCATCAGAATAGACAACCAAGTCCTCATTCCCTTCTGGTAGCATTAACAATGGAGCTTGTGTCAACTTCCTCTTTAACTCTGTGAACACATTCTCTTGACTATCGCCCCATTCAAACTTCACATCTTTCCTTGTCAATTTTGTCAATGGTGACACAATCTTTGAAAAATCTTAAATGAATCTTCTGATATAAACCGCCATCCGAGGAAGCCTCGGATTTCCGACGACGTTTTCGGCGAACTCCACTACACCACAGCCTCCAGTTTAGCAGGATCCACCATGATCCCTTTTGGATACATACCTAAAACACCACTTAACACCAATTTCTCTCTTCTCAAGCACAACAACACGGGTTTTTGCATGAAGTGGAGAATATTGGGTGCTTGGGCCTATTTATAGCATCTTCCCATCATTCGTAGCTGTTCTCTCGCTCGAGAACCTTCAGTTCACGTGAGAGCTTTCCTTCCACGTGAGAACTTTCACTTCCTTTGAAATTTTAGGGTGTTACACCAGCCGAGACCCATCGACATAAAATAGTAACCGAGAACAAAACTGAATAACATAAAGAAAAGATACCGAACTGTTTACGACAAATGCTAGAACTTGAAAGAAAGAGAGTGCCGGTAACCGGGAAGCATACGATCTTGGTGGAGGAAGATGTCGCTG
The DNA here is from genome assembly GCA_018326465.1 of Flaveria floridana. Lineage (NCBI taxonomy): Eukaryota > Viridiplantae > Streptophyta > Magnoliopsida > Asterales > Asteraceae > Flaveria > Flaveria floridana. Next base: position 5,214 of record BJCO01636678.1, read on the forward strand.
GGAAGGGATGGGTTGCAGTAGGGTTGCCGAGGAGATTAGGGTTTCGGAGGGAGTGCAGGCTGTGTAATGTTGCTAAGGATGGGAAGGGGATGTGTGGTTAAGTTGTTAAGTAGAATCAACTTTTGTCAATAACAATTTAGTCCCTCCATTAAGTAACTTTGCATTTAGAACCTTAGAGTTACATAAGTAACTCTAATACTTGTAACTGTTAAATAATCTAATAAATAAATCAATTTAATTTTAAAAGAACTTTTAAAATAACTATAGTCGAGTTAACGATGTTAACCTGAAAGTATGGGGTATCACATAGATAATCCATTTTTCAATTTTTTTCAATACGGCTTTCCAATTTCTTGTCAGATTCATGCTGCATCTGACTAATTAGCCTAAGATATTTAAACTTCACACCCCCAGTTAGTAATAAAATAGCCTAGCCAGATGCTCGATTTCTCTAGTGTTAATGCCAACACCTATGAAACTTATTCTTCGAAAATTAATCTTGAACCCTAAAGCTAAATTAAGATAACGTAAAAATCTGACTTAAATTTGATATGTTCCTTGATGACAACTTGCCCAAAAAGATGGCGTCGTCTACATACAAGAGACGAGACAAAGTTGGCCTATCGTTTGGTAGTTTAATCCCCTGAAAGACGCGAGCTTTGTAGCAGAATCCATAATCATATGAAGGGATTACACAATCATAATAAAGAGAAAGGATACATAAGGTCTCCTTTCATTAGACTCTTTGCGATATGGATCTCGAGAGTAAGTGCCACACATTTACTTATAGGAGAAACACGAGGATGTGACATACCATTTATCATAACACATTCTTACAAGAGAACATAACATATATTCGACTAAATACTGATAGTTTGATCATTAACCTTTTAAGTTTCTAACTTTTATTTTCATTGCAACAGGCAACATCAATCGCATGATCATAATAGATTTGTAATTGATTTACGGATCTTAATCCAAAGCTAATTATTAGCAAAATAGGAAGCATACATTCCTTGTATGTTAAATCAAATGTAAATTGAGTATAAATTTATGATAACTACGTAAGAAGGACTAACAATGTAGCAAATATTCGGATTGTCATCTATCCAATTACTCAAATGAGTTATTATCAACCAACATGTCATAATTAAGATTGTTAAAATCCAAATTGCTTTTACAATATACAAAATAATATGAAAAAAGAAAATAAAATGCTTGATTTTATAGTATACGTGTTTAAAAATAATAATATGCACAATAGTTGTCTACCCCTAAAACCGATGGAAATAAATCAAAGGTCGACTGTAAGTGCCAAACGATTAAATGAGAGAATGAAGCATTTATTATAAGGGGGTCAAAACCTCATCTACGAAGATGTATTTTTCCTGGGCGAGCATTTCGTCAGGTAAAACAAGACCGTAGGTTTATAGATATGCAAACCATCGACGGCAAAACCGATAATATATTCGTATGATTTATATGGGCTGTTACATATAATATCAAAGACAGGTTTGCTTGACAGGTGTGCGAACAAGGACATTGGGCTCCCTAAGTGCGGTGGAGATGTAAGTCTCATATCGGTTGATGGGGAGAATGAATTATTCCTTACAAGGGGTGGAAACCTACTTTACTAGGACGTGTTTTCCTGGGCGAGCAAATCTTCGGGTGAAACAAAACCGTGAGTTTCTATATGGGCAACCCATCGAGGCAAAGAAGACAATATGTTGATGCGGTTTACATGGGCTGTTACATCAATAATAGTGTTTGAAGACGCATGGAGACGTCCGCATGCTTACATGGATCACATTAGCAATTAGGAATGAATGATACATGAGAAGGTCTTCTAAAAGGAATGCAATTATCACTAAAGGGACCATCAAAGATATCTAGCATCAGTTTGACCATCATATGAGGAAATTAGCCAATAGGAGAAGAGGGGTCAACATCATTTGTTAGATTCGATCGGTTTCTAAGGATACCCACATCAACTATAAATAAGGAGGTAATATCATGTGCATGGGCATGATCACTAAATATATGAAACAACACTTCTATCATAAACTTTTTGAATGCAATACTTTGCATGAGTTTTCGCTTTTCTCCATTGAAGGAAGAGTTTCCTAATTCTCCGGTATCTTTTCTTTTTTGTTCTCTTAATTGTGACTGCTACTCAATTATTTATGAATGTATCATCGTTTCATCTTAGCTATTGAGTATGTTTATCAATGATTTAAATTAACATCTTAGCTATTGAACTATTTTGGCTGATTTCAATTAGTTAACACTGGTTACTTAATAAAAGAGAGTTAACATTCGTTCTCAAGCCTATATTTTGATTCTATACCAACTATGTAGTCATACACATATATATTTAAATACCTCATTCATCTTAAATAATTAGTTTATATTTGATTTCTTTATATCGATCATCATAATTTTACTATATAATATTCATATATTGGGGTTTAAATTATTCATATACATTTTTTTCATCAAAATAATCATAAAAAATATCGATTGAGTTTCAAGGTAAAAGCACATTTAGATGTGTACTTATTAAAGGGATGTGGACTTATTGAAGGGTTTGTTGTAGGGTAACGATAATAATATGTATTAAAATGTGTTTTTTCGTAAGTAGTTAAGGATTTAAGTCAAGAGAAACAAATGTGTAGAGGCAAAGGTACGCTTAAAAAGTGTGTGAATTAATCCTTCAAAAGAAATTAAACATGAACTTTGATAAATTGTTTAGTGGGATCTTTCATGATAATTGCTCAAAAACAAAGTTGTAATATAATCCAATAGTTTCCTCTTTGACAAGATTTTTGGCAAGTTAAGCATAGACTAGGTTATGCTATACGAAACCGATTGCTAGGCCATAAAGAAGTCGCACGAGTTACAAATAGAGGTGGCAGAGATGTGAATACTGAGGTGGATGTATAGACATACAAGAACAAACAGGATAAGGAACAATGTGTTTCGAGAGAGACAAGGGGTGGCATGTATCACAAACAAATGACAAGGGAGAGTGATATGGTTTGGCCATGTGAAGAAAAGACAGACGACAACACTGGTTAGAGCTATAGAAAATCTCACCTTAGACGGTAGGAGGAGTAGAGGAAGACTCAAGTTAACATGGGATGAGATGATTATGCGGGATATGATAGAGTTGCACCTCTTCGAATACATGATCGAGGATAGGAGTGTATGGAGGCTTAGGATTAAGGTTGAGGACTTCTAGTGAGGCTTGTCTATTTACATGTGTTAATCTATACTTGATGCGTATGTATTCATTTTCCTTAACCTGTTAAGTCTTATGCATGATAAGGTTAGGGTCTTTTAGGAGTGTTTTTAATACGCTTGTCTTAGATTTGTTTATATATTGTTGTGCTTTCTGCTATACTTTGACTACCCTGTATGCATACTCTTATTCCCCTTAGTTGGCTAGGGATTTATTTTGCCAATATACCATGACTCATTTAATTTTGGTGTACATTCTACCTGTGTATATTGTCCTAGTGTATGTTAGCTTGGATCTAATCTATTTGTGTACCTTACCTCATATCACTATCTTATTGTATCCTTTACTTGTGTATGCTACTCTATTATACGATATATGTCTTATAATCTATTAAAAACGTTTAGAATTAGTGGTCTCATTGGAAGCAGTCTCTCTGTCTCTCAAGATAAAGAAAAGATTGTTGGATTCTTTATGCCCAAGACACATACAATATTAATGTGGTTAATACGTCATGATCCAAGTCGGGTCATACCCAATAACAAGTTTAGCAAACACCAATTAATATTTAATTGATGATATGATCATACAATTAAATATCAACACCAATTTAGAAAATGGGTTTTCTAAATAAATTGCATGCGAGAAAGAACAACTTATAAGGATATTTTGTTTATGGACATTATTTATAATGTTATTTAAGTTTGTTAAATAACATCAAATAATAATAATGTGTTTAACTTTTATATTTAAAAGGTTAATTATGTAACTAACTATATATCTAATTCACATTAAGTGGGTGTTTTAAAAATGGGGGGGGGGCATTTTAATAAAAAGATGCGGCCACCCCTTTGGGGGTATGCTTGATCATTTTGTTGCCTTGAAACTACACCCTCTTGAAAACAAAACACACTCTTCAAATATCAATCTCTCTCATACATGCAAAAGGGGTCACAAGAACAAGCTCTCTCTCTTTTGGAAGAAGAAGTTCACGGCTGGAATGGGATTCCAGCAGCATTCTTGATCCGGTTTGGTGCACAAATCCTAGCAAGAAAGGTGTTTTGCATCATGCTTGTGGGTATGGAAGCTTGAGGACATCTACCTTGGTGTTTTGGTCATTCAAGACTTCATCCTCTTCTTCACATCCAACGTTTTTGGGCAGCCTCTAGAAGGTAGTTCATCTAACGTTTTTGGCAGCTCTTCAAAGGTAGCATTATGGGTAATGTTTGGTTGTTATTTCTTCTTGATAGCTAGTCTATTCACATATATATGATCCTTACAATCTTGGGTTTGTTGGACCATTATCAAAGTTACCCATTTTAAACGAAAGATGCGGCCGCCCCTTTGGGGGTATGCTTGGTCATTTTGTTGCATTGAAACTACACCCTCTTTAAAACAAAACACACTCTCCAACTATCAATCTCTATCATACATGCAAAAGGGGTCAAAAGAACAAGCTCTCTCTCTTTTGAAAGAAGAAGTTCACGGCTGGAATGGGATTCAAGCAACATTCTTGATCCGTTTTGGTGCACAAATCCTAGCAAGAAAGGTGTTTTGCATCATGTTTGTGGGTATGGAAGCTTGAGGACATCTACCTTGGTGTTTTGGTCATTCTAGACTTCATCCTCTTCTTCACATCCAACGTTTTTGGGCAGCCTCTAGAAGGTAGTTCATCTAACGTTTTGGGCAGCTCTTCAAATGTAGCATTATGGGTAATGTTTGGTTGTTATTTCTTCTTGATAGCTAGTCTATTCACATATATATGATCCTTACAATCTTAGGTTTGTTGTTGACATATAATGTTCCTTAATTTTCAGTTTACATAACATTATATTAAGGTTTGTTTCCGCTGCGTTTTTCTTGTTTAAATGGTTAAACAACTTTGATAATGGTCCAATAAACCCAACATTGGCATCTAGAGCTGGATATATGGATGACTAGCTTCTTTTGTCCTTATAAAATAGGCTTTATGGGACTTTAACAACCTAATAGGGGCTGTTTTGTGATGATATAATGAAACCCCAACCTTTCAAGGTTATATCTTGCATGCTTATGACTAAATCTTGAAAGGATGATATCAAATGGTTGATTATGTTGTTTGGGAATAACCCTAATGTTTTGGTTCATGTTGGCCAGAACTTTAAGGTTATAAAAGGGGTTCATTTTGTTCTTGAAATGTTGTATATGGATACATATTTTGGTGCATAACATAGCCTTGACCATATGTGTTTTGGATTTGGTTGATTATGATTTTGTCATGTTGGTTGTATTCATTCAAAGGGTTGTAATAATTTCTTTTGTGTTTGTATTTTGG